>JAJEOU010002944.1:16571640-16625361 GCA_021534815.1 Acrocephalus arundinaceus | reverse complement strand
CTTATTCAACAAATTCTTTAATATAAATCCCTAGGTGGCTGAAGTAAGGATTTGCTGAACAACAATAGTCACTGTTTCAAATTGGAAAAGCACTGACCAGAATGTGAAAATGAGCTGCAACCTAACCTGACTGGTTGTGTAATTACAAGTGTATTTACAACTCTGAAGAAACTCTGTATCACAATGTTGCATATTGGAGGACTGGAGATGCGTATTGGAGGTTTCACGCAGCATTAATTAGCTGTTCTAGCCAAGAATTATGGTTCTACAGGAACAGTTACTGTGGAAAATGTTCCTGTTGAGGATTATCATTGTCTTTCAGGACACAGGAACCAGGATCAGAACAGCACAGAAATGGCCCTGGCTTTGGCACCAAGCAGGAAATCAAATCATTTCTCAGCCAAACCCACACGGATTCACCGATTTTCCTGGCACAGAACTGAGCTCTCACCCTTCCCACTCTGCATTCACAGCCTTCACTTTCACCATCAATATATACAAACATTTTGGTTGTATCTTGGCCACAGAGAAAACAACACCCTGGGCAAACATATATTTATGAAGTTGTATTTCTTTACTGAACTATTTAAGGTCAGGCTGGGAGGGGCTCTGAGGAACTCGGTCTGGTGGAAGATGTCCCTGCCCATGGCAGAGGAGTCACAACGAGATGATCTTTAAGGTCCTGTCCAACACAAACCATTCCATGATTCCATGATTACATGTACAGCTACAAGGTATGGAAGAGAGATATTCTCTCTACTGGATAATTACATGCTTTGGAATTTGCAGGATTGCCAGGCACTGGTGAGAATCAACCTTACTCCACAAGAAAACAACAAGAAAACAAACAAACAAAACACCCAACCCAAACAAAACAAATCATCCAAAAAAAACCTTAATCAACCCAGCCAAGAATGGGGAAACACCAGAAGAGTATCAATCATGGCCTCACATTTCAGATTGTGTCAACTACAGTATAGACGCAAGACAAGAACTCAATTGTAACTAATGCACAGGAAATGGGAAAAGAAAAAACTTGGAAACACAGGTGTGAGTCTAATCTAACTACTAGGACAGATAGAACTTGACACAATTCATCCATTTTGAACTACGTCACAGTGAGCTCCAGCACCAGCCCCGTCTCTGCACACACAGACTTCTTCTCTCCATCCAAACATAACATGAAAGGTAATTTTGCATACAGACATCAGTAGAGAAAAGTTGTGTGAACAGCTTCTCAGATCCCAAGCATCACAACTAAGATTATTCTGTTCCTCCCAAGTATTTGAACAACTCACAAATGTTACATAGGCCATAAATTGTTACCAGCTCTGCCAATGACCCAGCCATCCAAGTATCAGCTCAAAGGCAACATCACCGTTCTTCAGCACACGGACTCCTCACAAGAGGTGTGACACCACTCTGGATGCAATAGAACATCAGACCCAAACAAGGCCATTTGAGTTCAAACCACACAATATAAAATCATAAGACTCCTCCTGACTCATTTTCATAAGGCCAGCAATAGCCCTGGGGATCAACACAACACATGCCACGTCTGCAGCAGTGCCTCCTCACACACCACACCCCCAACACTCCCCCCTAACCCTCCACACCTCACAGGGTTATCACAGATGTTCAGAATTCAGAGACTGCACCAAAAGGAAAGTTGCTCAGACAGCATCTCCTTACCATGGATAATATTTGACTTCTCCCCCTAGCCATGGGACAAGAAAAAGCATTTCTTACAGAGACACTTTAAAGAAACATGTTGATGGAAGTCTCTCTCTCTCTTCACCTACCAACATGAAAGAACCATCTTCAGGTCATCAGAACAGCGAGACAGAAAGTTAACATTGAAGAGCTCACTACACGCTTCTGGGCTATATAACTCATGGTAGGTGATCAATAACTTTGTTTATAGGCCTCAAACACATAATTTGCTCTTCCTATATGGCATCTCTAAGTACAACATTGAGCTTTTAAATGGCATAATGATGATGGTGCACAAAGAGTTAGTAAGAACCTCCCAGGCTTCTCCACGTACCTGGAATACATAACTTCTACACAAGTACTTTGGGAAGAAAATCCACACATTGCTTCATACTAGAGATAGGAACTGGACAGGGAATGGAGGAAATCATTCCCTTGAGTCTTTCAGCAGACATTCATGCACAGCTCACAGGACTCAAATTTCCATCCCTTCCCATTATCCATGCTGTTCTTTCACCCACATTTCTCAAAAACATCTGACAGTGGAGGCCCAGCTCCCCAGACCACTTCTCTTCACACCACTAATTTCACACGGCCATAGTTACTTCTCTGTCCCATGGAAACCACATTTGCCTGGTCGCTGGAGTTCTGTGAAGACACATCATGGGTCTAAAAGGAAAAGCCCAGCAGTCTCCCAAGACAGACTGAGTCACTGAATATCTGCACAGGGGAATTATGCCCGCCTTGTATCCCCCTCTGCACCGTGAATATCCCACTTCCCACCCACAAAATTCTCTTCCCATGCTAAATATTTCATAGCCATGGCTCATCCAGCTCCATTTGACACAACTCTACCTTAAAAAATAAGAAAAAGCCAAAGCAGTTCTGCCATTTCCTCCTGCATTTCCTCTGCCACCTGCAGCCACCCACAGGCTCTTCAGAGTCCCAACTTCAAGAGGATCCTTCATCTTCAGAACAGCCAGACAGACATCATCAAGGACCACTTGTTGCCTGGCCCAATCCTCTGTTGGGGACAAGGATCAAAGTATGGATGAGGCAAAGCCTTTTCCTGCTGACCTCCACTATGTATCACGGATATGATAAAGGCTGAGATCAACGTGCAGAGAAGTTCCAGGCAAAGCCACCAACATTTTGTTCAAGACACACTGAACCTATTCAAGCACGTGTGCTGTTGGGAGGACACATGAGCCTGCTAAACAGCTGCATCTCTTAATAATGCAATACATCCATTCAGAAGAGCTAATACTTACAGGAACAGGGATCCTACACAGCACAGGTGACAGAGGGGAAAAATACCTGGACCCTGATAAATATCTAAACTTCTGACATAACGAACAGCGTGAAAGCAGCAGCCTTCTCTCTCCTTCCTTCTTTGCTACCTGGAAGGCTGAGAACTGACCCCGTGTTCACACAACGACAGCAACGGGCACCTGGCTTCAGAACGTCACCAAAGGAAACTCGACCTTGCCTTTAGGCAAAGTCTCCTATGCATGTCAGGGAACACGGCGGGGGAAAAGGGAGCATCAAGAGATATTATGGCGCAAAAAATTCGGCCTCAGAGACACTCACCGAGGGAGCGGAGGGATCCGAGGGGAGGGCGCCGGCCGGGGTCTCCTCCCCGAGCAGCGGCGCGGGCTCGTCGGGCAGCGGCCGGGCCGGGAGGGTGTCGCAGCAGCTGCCGGCCGAGAAGCGCAGGTGGCTCTTGCGCGAGTCGGCCGTGAGCGACACGTCGTGCGAGTAGGACTGCAGGAAGGCGCGCACGCCGTCGATGCCCACGAAGTGCGAGACGGGCACGCCGCGCAAGGCGGCGGCGGCGGGCGGCAGCAGGTGGCGGCGGCGCCAGCGGCGCAGGCGCAGCGCCAGCAGCAGCAGCAGGAAGGCGAGGAAGAGGCAGGAGACGGCGGCCACGGCCAGCACGAGCCAGCGCGTCAGGCTGCCGGCCGCGTCGCCCGGCGCCGCCGCCTCGGCCGCGCTGCCCAGCTCGGCCAGCAGCTCGGCCACGCTCTCGGCCAGCACCACGCTCAGCGTGGCCGTGGCCGACAGCGCCGGCCGCCCGTGGTCCTTCACCAGCACCACCAGGCTCTGGCGCGCCGCGTCGCGGGCCAGCGGGAAGCGCGCCGTGCGCACCTCGCCGCTGTGCAGCCCCACGCGGAACAGCCCCGGCTCCGTGGCCTTGGCCAGCTCGTACGACAGCCACGCGTTCTGCCCCGCGTCCGCGTCCACCGCCACCACCTTGGCCACCAGCGCGCCGGGCTCCGACCAACGCGGCGCCAGCTCCACGCCCGACCACGCGCCGCCCGAGCCCGCCGCCGGCGGGTACAGCACCTGCGGCGCGTTGTCGTTCTCGTCCACGATCAGCAGCCGCACCGACACGTTGCTGCTCAGCGCCGGCGCGCCGCCGTCCTCCGCACGCACCCACAGCTGCAGCTCGCGCACCTGCTCGTAGTCCAAGGAGCGCAGCGCGTACAGCGCGCCCGTCTCCGCCTGCACCGACACGTACGACGACAGCGGCGCGCCCCGCACCCGCCCCTCCGACAGCCGGTAGCGCACGCGCGCGTTCTGCCCCCAGTCCGCGTCCGTGGCGCGCACCGTCAGCACCAGCGCGCCCGCCGCGTTGTTCTCCGCCAGCCGCGCGCTGTAGCGCTCCTCCGCGAACACCGGCGCGTTGTCGTTCACGTCCAGCACGCGCAGCGCCAGCACCGCCACGCTCTGCAGCGCCGGCGACCCGCCGTCGGCCGCCCGCACCGTCACGTTGTACTCCGACACCTGCTCGCGGTCCAGCTCCTTTGTTGTGAGCACGCGTAAATAACCCTCAAAGGATTTCTCCAGGCGGAACGGGACCTCCTTGTCGAGCGAGCAGCGCACCTCACCGTTAGCCCCGGAATCCCGATCGTGTACATGTAGAAGTGCTACAACAGTTCCAGACGGCACATCCTCAGAAATCTCACTTAGCGCCGACGACACTGTGATTTTGGGGGCGTTGTCATTGACATCTGTCACGGTAACCACCACTTTGGCAGTGTCAGAAAGACCTCCCCCGTCATGCGCCTGCACCTCCAGTTCGTAGGAATCGCCTTCCTCGAAGTCAAGGCTCTGTAAGAGGGTGATACCTCCTGTGTCACCGTCCAGGTCGAAAATCTGCGAGGCTTTCTCTGTCATTTTCTCAATCGAGTATCTCACGTGTCCGTTCAGCCCCTCGTCGGCGTCCGTGGCCGTGACGGTGACGAGGACGGAGCCCACGGGCACGTCCTCGGGCACACGCACCGTGTACTCCGCCTGGCTGAACACGGGCGCGTTGTCGTTCGCGTCCAGCACCGCCACGCGGATCCGAGCCGTGCCCGTCCGGGCCGGATCGCCGCCGTCGCTCGCCCTCAGCACCAGCTCGTGAAACGCCGCCTCCTCGCGGTCCAGCGCCTTGGCCAGCACCAGCTCGGGACGCTGATCGCCGCCGGGGCCCGCCTGCACGGCCAGCGAGAAGTGCTCGTCGCCGCTCAGCTCGTAGCTCTGCAGGGAATTCCGGCCAGAGTCCGGGTCGTGAGCGTCTGGCAGGGGAAACCGCGACCCCGGGGCTGCCGTCTCGCTCACTCTCAAATCTTTTTCTGCTACTCGAAAGCTGGGCGCGTTGTCATTAATGTCTGTGATTTCCACTTCGATTCGGTAAACCTGCATTTCTCCTTCCACTATCAGCTCACAGCTCAGCACGCATTTCTCCACCAACCGGCACAGCTGCTCTCTGTCGATCCTCTGCGCCGTCACTAAATGTCCCGTCTTCCCGTGCAGAGCCAAATACTGCGTCCTACCTTTGTCCAAGATGTGAACGCCGCGATCTCGGAGCGCCGTCATCTGCAGCCCCAGGTCCTTGGCCACGTCGCCCACGAACGAGCCCTTGGGCATCTCCTCGGGCACCGAGTAGCGCAGCTGCCCCCACGCCGCCTCCCACGCCGCCAGCAGCACGGCCCAGAGCAGAGCTCGCTGCCGCCGGCCCCAGCGCCTCCCCGCCGCGCACATCTCCGCCGCGGCACCGCTCCTCCGCCACCAGCTCCTGGCCGCCAACACAGACAGCTCCGGCTCCGACTCAGCTCCCAGCTTCTCCACGGTATTTCAGCCCCCGGCTCCTCCGTCTTGCTACAGAACGGCTCCGCACCACGGACACGCTCGCAGATCTCCCGGCCGGTGAGCCAGACACCGAGCGAGCGAGCGAGCGAGCCGATCCGCAGCGGGCGGGGCTGCCGGTAGCGCTCCGAGCTTCCTCTCGCTCCTCTCGGTCAACAGCGGCGCCCGCAGCCTCCTCCCGGCACTGCAGGCACCGAGCTCTGCCCAGCGCTGCCCGCCCTGCCCACGGACAGCTCGCGGGACAGGACATAACCGATAAGAAAACGTTGCTTTTCGTCCAGCGCGGACCTCCTGCTTCGGCTTTTGTCCAGCTGATCTCTGGTTTCATCCTCCACCGATGAAGACCGAACAGAACTAACACGCCTCCTGTGGTTATGCTATTTCTACCGCACGGGAAATTAATTGTCTATCATGATCGTATAACATGGATGTAACCATCTCTGAGGATGACCTCTGGGGTATCATGAGTTTTACTGCATACGTCCGAAAGCACAAACTCCTCCACCAATTTCAGTATTTACACCAGTCCTGTTTAAAGAACAGCATTTCAGAGGATCAAAATAGTGTTATGGAATAGGAAAACTACTCAAGAACAGCCATATAGTTCACAATGATCACCGAAACCAGCACTGCAGGGGCGGTCGTTGCTATTTTTCACGTCCACATCGGACACTGCCCTGAATAAGTCTACATTACTCCCCACTCTCCAATCACTACTTTCCATTTTTTCATTACAATTTTACTCAATATAGGCATGACAATACTCACTCTGATGACTTAGTACTCCCACACAGAGTTTTTTAAAAATCCTAAATTAACCCGACTCAGTAGTATAAGCATTCCTACAGCAGCCTTGCCACAAAAGAAGGGGTTTGGTCCACTTCACAGAAGGTTCAAACACATACTTTCGGCAAAAAAACTATCGGGAAGGAAAACTCTCCACAACAAGCTCGCCATGAAACTCTCAGTTCTACAAAATAAAGGTCCGCCTCCTTCAGGTAACAATTAAGAAAACATAATTTTCCTAAAGAAAATCTTTCAGCTGAACCTCCATGTGTCATGAATCAAATGTGCTTCGAAAATATTGTACGGTAAGAACCACCCACTGAGCCTACAAATCTGACAGCCGATGAGACAGCAATTGCCCGTTCGCACCACTTGATGCAAAAAGAAACACGACAAGGGATTATTTCACGGCGTCATGGAAAAAACCATAACCACTAAAAAACTCAAGGAAGGAAAAAACCGCAAGAGCTCGCTGCCACCAGCACATCCTTATTTAAAGACGCAAAAGAAGGAATTCGTTTTACAGACCTGCGGTGCATCGGCATCGGCGGGCTGCTCTCCCGTCACGGCGCTGCTGTTGGGGCTCGGCTTCTCGCAGGAATCGCCGCCCAGAAGCTCCTCCGCCGACAGGATGGGCACCGGCACGGGCGGCGGCGGCCAAGCGGCCTCGGGCACGGCGCGGGCCGGCGGCGCCACGCACAGGTTGTAGGAGTAGGGCAAGGTGCCCTCGCAGAAGTCGGCCGGGAAGGCGGCGCCGGCGGGCAGCGAGAAGCGCTGCGCGCCCAGGCAGCGCAGCACGGCGGGCGGCCCGGCCCGGCGCAGCCGCGCCAGCACGGCCAGCGCCACGCTCAGCACGAAGAGCGCCGACAGCAGCGCCAGCGCCAGCACCAGGTAGAACTGCAGCTCGGCCGCCGGCGCCTCGGCGCCCGCCGCCCGCTCGCTCAGCTCCGGCAGCGCCTCCTGCAAGCTCTCGGCCAGCACCACGTGCAGCGTGGCCGTGGCCGACAGCGCCGGCTGCCCGTGGTCCTTCACCACGGCCACCACACGCTGCTTGGCCGCGTCCCGCTCGGACACGGCGCGCGCCGTGCGCACCTCGCCGCTGTGCAGCCCCACGCGGAACAGCGCCGGCTCCGACGCCGCCACCAGCTCGTACGACAGCCACGCGTTGCGCCCCGCGTCCGCGTCCACCGCCACCACCTTGGCCACCAGGTAGCCGGCCTCGGCCGAGCGCGGCACCACCTCGAAAGGCGCCGCCGCCCCGCCCGCCGCCTCTCCCGGGCCCGCTCCCGCCGCCAAAGCCGCCGGCGCCGCCGGCCAGAGCACCCGCGGCGCGTTGTCGTTGCGGTCCAGCACGAAGACGCGCACCGTGGCCGTGGAGCTGCGCGCCGGCGCGCCGCCGTCCTGCGCCCGCACGGCCACCGCGAACTCGCGGCACTGCTCGTAGTCGAAGGAGCGCTGCGCGTACAGCGCGCCGCTCCGCGCCTCCACCGACACCGGCGGCGCCGCGCCCGCCGCGCCCGCGCTGCCGCCCGCCAGCCAGTAGCTCACGCGCCCGTTGGCGCCCGCGTCCGCGTCCCGCGCCTGCACGCGCAGCACCAGCGCGCCCGCCGCGTTGTTCTCCGCCACGTACGCGCTGTACGCCGCCTCCTCGAACACCGGCGCGTTGTCGTTCACGTCCGACACCTCCAGCACCAGCTCCGCGCTGCTCCACAGCGCCGGCCGGCCCCGGTCCCGGGCCACCACCGTCACGCGATGCTCCGCCGCCTGCTCGCGGTCCAGCGCGCTCGCCGTCACCACCTTGTACGAGCCGCCCGGCGACGCCACGATCGACAGCGGCGCCTCACCCGACAGCTCGCACGACACCTGACCGTTCTCGCCCGAGTCTGGGTCGTTCACGTTCAGCAGGGCCACCACGGTTCCGACTGGCGCGTCTTCGGGCAAAGGGCTCGACAGTGACAGAATGGTGATCTCGGGCGCGTTGTCATTCTCGTCCGTGACGTCTATTTGCACCTTGCAGTGTGATACCAAACCCCCGCCGTCTCTCGCCTCGAGGCCAAAGATGTATTTATTTTTCTCCTCGAAATCGAGGGGACCCACCGTCCTTATCTCGCCATTCTCACTGTCCACAACAAACAACGAGCTGATGGCACCTGGAACGTTGCTGAAGGAGTAAGAGACCCGCCCGTTGGTGCCGGCGTCCGCATCCGTGGCCCGCACCCGCAGCACGAGCGACCCCGCTGGCAGATTCTCCGCCACTCGCGCCTCGTAGAGGTTTTTCGTGAACATGGGCGGGTTGTCATTGGCGTCTGTCACATTGATGCGAACCTGGACAGTCCCGGACCTCGCCGGGTCCCCGCCATCCACTGCCGTCAGCTCAAGCTCAAAAGAGCTCTGCTTCTCCCGGTCCAAAGCTGTGTCTAGCACTAATTCAGGCTGCTTGCTTCCATCAGTGTCCTCTTTAAGGGCCAGAGAGAAAGACGGGTTGCTGGCGAGCTTGTAATTCAGCAACGAGTTACTTCCCACGTCAGCGTCTCGCGCCATCTCCAGGGGAAACCGAGCACCGGGAAGCGTCCATTCACCGATCTCAAGGTCCAGAGCAGCCTTGCTGAACACCGGGGAGTTGTCATTCACGTCCTCGATCGCCACCTCGACGTGGAAAATGTTCAGCGGGTTGTGCACCAGCACCTCGAAGCTGACGGAGCAGGTCGCCGAGTCGCCGCACATCTCCTCCCGGTCCAGCCTCTCGTTCACGTACAGGTTCCCGTTCTCCTCATTCACCGAGAAGTATTTCAGCTGCTTCTTGCCGGCAGACGCCACCTGCAGCTTGCGCGCCGGCAGCTCGTCCGCGCTGAGCCCCAGGTCCCGCGCCAGCGGCCCCACGAGCGAGCCTCTGCCCAGCTCCTCGGCGATGGCGTAGCGGACCCGCTCGGCCGCCGCCCGCCACCACAGGCACAGCAGCACCGCGGCCAGCAGCGCTCGCCCGCCGCCCGGCCCGCGCCTCGCCCGCCGCCTCACCGCCATTCTCTGCCGCCGCCGCCGCCGCCGCTCGCCGCGCTCCTGCCTCCTGCCGCTGCCCGGCCTCCCGAGCAGCCGCTCTCGGCAGACAGAAAGCTGCCTGAAAAGCAGCGAGGTCGGCGCGCCGCCTCTTGTCTCTCCGCCGCTGCCGCTGTGGCCGGCGCCGGGCGAGCGAGCAGCCTGCGGGGGCAGGACGCTGCGGCGGCGGCGGCTCCAGCGCCGCTCGGCGGCGGCCAACAGCGGCACCCGGAGGCGCCGCGACGCCACTGCAGCCGCCGGATGGCCGCGCTCAAGGGGGCCCGGCTCTGCGCGGGGCTGCACCGCCCCCGCGCTCTCTCCTCCTTGGCAAACAGCACGCGCGGCAGCGCTGGTTTGCTGTGCCTCTAGAGACGTTATTAACTATGGTGTCCATTTGGATGCTTTCAGTTCATGTCCTTTAATCACAATGAATCCTTAGATACAAGTACTCGTGGCAGAGCAATACGGAAAGGAACTACTGCTCGTAAAAACACTCGTAGAACCACTACAGGATGAAGGAATGATATAGAAAGGATGACTTCAGGAGCCTTTCAGCTCCCCATCACGTATCTTTAATTCTGCTTTCTTTATATGGGACAAATTAATCTGAGAAAGACATCAGCCTAAAGCAAAGTTTAGAGCTCTATACTAGGAATGAATAACACTTACTAATTTTTTTTCTGAATCACGAAATTACTTCTTTTGTGTCTCCATGCTTGAGAACCTTATGGTGAAAAACTGAGAAGCCATTTCTGAGTCTCTCGTAGAACTAAATAAGAGATGTTTCACATCGGAATTATAAACCATTCTATCCGAGCAGCAGAGTTCATTACTGCTGGGTGACTGTCATTTACTTTCAGCAAGGCATCACAAGAAAAAATGGCACAGGACTAGACCCTAGAGATGAAATCTAAACTATTTTCCTACAAAATCCCTTAGCACACAAATTTCCTCGATCAAAGCCAGTCTCTCAGCCTACTGGAAATGCAATCCAACTTCGTCTATGTATTTAGACAACGCTCCTGAAACCACCACAATGTATAAATTAATGTTTCTTATTCTGTCACTTGTAGCAGCTACACAACAAAAGAAACTGTCTTGTACCAAGTACACAGGACCTCAAAACAAACTCCCCAGCCACAGTCATTTCCTTGAACCATGAAATAAGAAAAAGAACTTGGAACCACTGGTGAGGGCCTCATCAAAATACCGGGAGAAATAGAACTTAACATATTTATTTTATTCATTTCAAGCTATACCACAGTAAACTCCTACACTGGCTCTGTCTCTGGATAGAAAGGCTTCTCTCTGCCATCACACAATACAAAAGCAAATTCTGAGGACAGACACTATTAGAAGGCTCTCTCACAACTTCTCAGATCCCAAGAATCACAACACGAATGCATGCACAGCGATTTTTCTGCTCACCACAATAATTTCAACCATTCTGAAGTGTTGTAAAGGCTAAAGGACATCAGTAACTCTATTTGTGATCCAGTCATCAAAGTACCTCTCAGAGGTAACATCATCTTTCTCCAGCAAAAGGGTTCTTAGGCGGAAGAACTCCTACTCTGAATGCAAGGTTTCCATCCGTGCCCAAGAATCACCATTCACAGAAAACATCATGAAACAGAAAACCAAAAAGTGAACACACAAACTGCCCCTTTGAGTCAAAACTATGCAATATCAAGAAATGAAGAACACATTTAGACCACTTTCAGAAGGTCATGAATAAACACATGAATCAACAAGAGACATGCCTTGTTTCCAACAACACCTTGTCTCACAAACAAGTCTCTCCTCAATCCCTTTATTTGGTGGAGAGGCGCCACCAGAAGAAAAGTTCCTCGCACAGCTTCCCACTGCCGTGGATAATATTTCACTTCTCAACTCGAGCACGTGACAAGCATGAGAATTTCTTCCAGCGAAACTTTAAGAAAACACTTCTATTAAAACGAGCAAGGCAAGAGGTTTACATCTGCAGAAAGGAGGGGATCAACACGGTCTCTTGAGGATGATGATGATGGCACTAAAGTTAGGCACAGAGTTCAGGTACTTAGCAGGTAATGAATGCAGAGTTGGTTCCACCCAAAATTCCTTTATGGCACTTGCCATAACAACCAAATTAAATCATTCATTAAAAACCACAACAACCTGCAAGCACACAGGGGGAAGCTCCCAGGCTTCCCCACACAGTTGAAGTAAGACCAGTCAGGGCAAATTTACCAGGGAAGAATAAAATCACATTGTACAAAAGTGGGGGTGACCACTGAACAAGGAAAAGAGCAAACAATGTCTCTCCTGTTTCAACAGACCTCCACACTCAGCCCACAGGACTTTTGCCTCCAGCCCCGCACAACGTGCACGGTATTCTCTGACCCTCATAATCTGCAAGAACATGTAATCAAACCTCAGCTGCCCAGCTAAAATATCTTTAACACCCACCGCCATCAGGCCATGTACATTTACCAGGAAGGGGAGTTGAATTTCTCTGTAAAGTTCAATAGCCTGACATTTCACATTATCCCAAGAGTAGCAGGTACAAGAGAAGGATATCCAGGGAGTAAAACGTCCACGCAACACTCACGCAGCAGCTCACACCTAAGACCATGCCCACAGCTCCTAAACGAAATTTCTTCGTACAATATTAAAAAAAAAAAAAAAGAGAGAGAGAGAGAGAGAAGAATCATGACGGCGGGTCTCAAAAACTAGGACAAAATTCATTTCTACACCATCTTTACACCTTTTAGAATTTTGAAACAAAAAAAATCGCAGCAAACTTTTAATCTGCCCTGTATCCGCAAAAAGACATTTTTCAGCCTGGCCAAATAGTATGCAACAAGAAAGCTCCTTTTGCAGCCAGTATATTTAAAAGAGAAGCGGTACACAAAACCTCTGACTGTCTGAGAACGATCACTGATACCCAAAGGAAATGTGCGCTACTAACCAAAATAAATTACTCTCAAGAGCACAAGCTATACGCAGCTCTAACAAGGACCCAGTCATCAAAATAACTGCTCATCCTACTTCAGCACACGGCTAACTTGGAAAGTACATGATTCTCCAAGTTTAAACCTTAAAGTGACGTTACACACGGTGCCGCTAAGTGTTGTTGGAAAAGAACTTCAATCTGCTCAGGAACATGTGCTGTCGGCGAAACACCTGACCCTGCAAACAATGAAAATTCCACTTGCAAATAATGCAACACAGCCATTGGGAATAAGTAATGCTGAGAGGAATTACAATTCTCAGGGGGAAAAAAGGAGAAACGGAATGCAACCTGATATAAACACAAAGAAAAAACCTCTCGTCAAGACCAACCTCCCTTCTCCAACTGTGCCCAAAAAATTAAAGGCTGAACATGGACGTGGCCACGTCCACCTCCCCGAAGCAAGAAGCAGCAGAACACAGCGTGCCGATGAACGGGGCCTTGACTTCCATCTCTGCAAATCTTCCTACGCAATACATGGACCACGGGAGGAAAGCAGAGGGCAGATGTGGAGGGAAACATCGCAGAAAGAATTTCGCCCCAGGAACTCACCGAGGGAGCGACGGGATCCGCGGGAATGGGGCCGGCCGGGTTCTCCTCCCCGAGCAGCGGCGCGGGCTCGTCGGGCAGCGGCCGGGCCGGGAGGGTGTCGCAGCAGCTGCCGGCCGAGAAGCGCAGGTGGCTCTTGCGCGAGTCGGCCGTGAGCGACACGTCGTGCGAGTAGGACTGCAGGAAGGCGCGCACGCCGTCGATGCCCACGAAGTGCGAGACGGGCACGCCGCGCAAGGCGGCGGCGGCGGGCGGCAGCAGGTGGCGGCGGCGCCAGCGGCGCAGGCGCAGCGCCAGCAGCAGCAGCAGGAAGGCGAGGAAGAGGCAGGAGACGGCGGCCACGGCCAGCACGAGCCAGCGCGTCAGGCTGCCGGCCGCGTCGCCCGGCGCCGCCGCCTCGGCCGCGCTGCCCAGCTCGGCCAGCAGCTCGGCCACGCTCTCGGCCAGCACCACGCTCAGCGTGGCCGTGGCCGACAGCGCCGGCCGCCCGTGGTCCTTCACCAGCACCACCAGGCTCTGGCGCGCCGCGTCGCGGGCCAGCGGGAAGCGCGCCGTGCGCACCTCGCCGCTGTGCAGCCCCACGCGGAACAGCCCTGGCTCCGTGGCCTTGGCCAGCTCGTACGACAGCCACGCGTTCTGCCCCGCGTCCGCGTCCACCGCCACCACCTTGGCCACCAGCGCGCCGGGCTCCGACCAACGCGGCGCCAGCTCCACGCCCGACCACGCGCCGCCCGAGCCCGCCGCCGGCGGGTACAGCACCTGCGGCGCGTTGTCGTTCTCGTCCACGATCAGCAGCCGCACCGACACGTTGCTGCTCAGCGCCGGCGCGCCGCCGTCCTCCGCACGCACCCACAGCTGCAGCTCGCGCACCTGCTCGTAGTCCAAGGAGCGCAGCGCGTACAGCGCGCCCGTCTCCGCCTGCACCGACACGTACGACGACAGCGGCGCGCCCCGCACCCGCCCCTCCGACAGCCGGTAGCGCACGCGCGCGTTCTGCCCCCAGTCCGCGTCCGTGGCGCGCACCGTCAGCACCAGCGCGCCCGCCGCGTTGTTCTCCGCCAGCCGCGCGCTGTAGCGCTCCTCCGCGAACACCGGCGCGTTGTCGTTCACGTCCAGCACGCGCAGCGCCAGCACCGCCACGCTCTGCAGCGCCGGCGACCCGCCGTCGGCCGCCCGCACCGTCACGTTGTACTCCGACACCTGCTCGCGGTCCAGCTCCTTTGTTGTGAGCACGCGTAAATAACCCTCAAAGGATTTCTCCAGGCGGAAGGGGACCTCCTTGTCGAGCGAGCAGCGCACCTCACCGTTAGCCCCGGAATCCCGATCGTGTACATGTAGAAGTGCTACAACAGTCCCAGACGGCACATCCTCAGAAATCTCACTTAGCGCCGACGACACTGTGATTTCGGGGGCGTTGTCATTGACATCTGTTACGGTAACCACCACTTTGGCAGTCTCAGAAAGACCTCCCCCGTCATGCGCCTGCACCTCCAGTTCGTAGGAATCGCCTTCCTCGAAGTCAAGGCTCTGTAAGAGGGTGATACCTCCTGTGTCACCGTCCAGGTCGAAAATCTGCGAGGCTTTCTCTGTCATTTTCTCAATCGAGTATCTCACGTGTCCGTTCAGCCCCTCGTCGGCGTCCGTGGCCGTGACGGTGACGAGGACGGAGCCCACGGGCACGTCCTCGGGCACACGCACCGTGTACTCCGCCTGGCTGAACACGGGCGCGTTGTCGTTCGCGTCCACCACCGCCACGCGGATCCGAGCCGTGCCCGTCCGGGCCGGATCGCCGCCGTCGCTCGCCCTCAGCACCAGCTCGTGAAACGCCGCCTCCTCGCGGTCCAGCGCCTTGGCCAGCACCAGCTCGGGACGCTGATCGCCGCCGGGGCCCGCCTGCACGGCCAGCGAGAAGTGCTCGTCGCCGCTCAGCTCGTAGCTCTGCAGGGAATTCCGGCCAGAGTCCGGGTCGTGAGCGTCTGGCAGGGGAAACCGCGACCCCGGGGCTGCCGTCTCGCTCACTCTCAATTCTTTTTCTGCTACTCGAAAGCTCGGCGCGTTGTCATTAATGTCTGTGATTTCCACTTCGATTCGGTAAACCTGCATTTCTCCTTCCACTATCAGCTCACAGCTCAGCACGCATTTCTCCACCAACCGGCATAGCTGTTCTCTGTCGATCCTCTGCGCCGTCACTAAATGTCCCGTCTTCCCGTGCAGAGCCAAATACTGCGTCCTACCTTTGTCCAAGATGTGAACGCCGCGATCTCGGATCTCCGGCAGCTGCAGTCCCAGGTCCTTGGCCACGTCGCCCACGAACGAGCCCTTGGGCATCTCCTCGGGCACCGAGTAGCGCAGCTGCCCCCACGCCGCCTCCCACGCCGCCAGCAGCACGGCCCAGAGCAGAGCTCGCTGCCGCCGGCCCCAGCGCCTCCCCGCCGCGCACATCTCCGCCGGGCACCTCCGACACCGCAACACGGCTCCGCAGCTCCTTGGCGCAGATTTGGAGCCGACTCTCCCCTCTCCGCCGCTCCCGGGGGTTCCTCCACTGTGCTTCAGCACGGCTCCGCACCGCGGGGACAACCCCAGACCGCCGGCCCGGCGAGCCGGGCACGGAGCAAGCGAGCGAGCCGATCCGCAGCGGGCGGGGCTGCCGGTAGCGCTCCGAGCTTCCTCTCGCTCCTCTCGGTCAACAGCGGCGCCCGCAGCCTCCTCCCGGCACTGCAGGCACCGAGCGCTGCCCAGCGCTGCCCGCCCGGCCCCGCTACACACCGGGGACAGGCGGCACGGAGACGTCGCTTTTCGTCCAGCGCGGATCTCCTGCCTCCCCATTTCTCGAGCCCATCTCTGCCTTGATCCTCCACGGCATCAGCATTGCGAGAAAGGCAGAGGCAATTCCTGGGCGTGGTTCTTTACCCGCACGGCAAACTAATCACTTACTAATGTTATTACATGCAATTTAAAACACTTTCCAGTGGTTTACCCTATAGCTGATTGTTACTTTTACCCTTTTTGTTCAAAAGCATCTTCAACTATAAACTCCAAGACAGAAAACGGGAAGACACCGCATCCCGAAAACACGGAGCTATCGGTTCATTAACACAAGCGGGACGAGAGCAACTGCATGATTCTTGAAGTCAGGGAGCTAATGGTTACAGGTTTGAATTACAGGTACATATAAAGATGCAGCTAAAGCTCTCAATGGAATGTTTCAAGTATTTGATATCCCTTCCTAATATAAATCTAGCGTTTCCTTAAGTTTATACAGATTTACATTTAGTCATGTCATTTTAGGTTTCTTTTTTTTTTTTTCTGAATTCAATGTTTAAAGCAATGAAGCTCATTAGTAAACTTTTCATCTAAGTATTTCTTAATGACGTTGGCATGACATGTTGCAATTAAAGAATTATAAGAACAGTAGAACCAAAGTACAAGAGTGCTCTTCAAACTGTGCTGACCACTAATCAATGTGAAAATGGGCTTGATACGAGTGCCTTAATCGTCATCTGGCCCGATGCGTGATTCCTTCCTGTCTCTGACGTCTATCCTAATAAACATAATTGCAGAAATTTGCCGTGCTCGATATACCCCAGCCCTCCTGAATGTCCTAAACTGTCTATGTAAACAGGATAGGAAAAAAAATCCCTGAAACAGGAATTTATTCAACACTCTCACCATTGTACGGAAAAAATATCATGAAGAGCAAAACACAGCAAACTGCCAGCCAGGACACACAAAGGAAACCATTTAGTCCCACTGCTGCATTCCGCCCCAAAACTGGCAACAATCTATTTTTTAACTCAGGTTGGAGAAATTTCCACATTCTTTCCCTTTCTAAATCTGATAGTCACAAAACAAAGTTTAACGAACGGGTTTGTGTAAAGCTAGACACGAGTTCCAAGCACACCCTCCCGAAGAAATCAGTCAGGAAGGATGAAAGCTCCAACGCAAGGCGTCAGTGCTTTTCTAATTTTCCCCGTCACGCAGAATCAGCCGTTCTCCTTCCACAGAAAACAGATCTACTTTCAATATTGCTAACACATTTGAATTTAGAGAGCTCAAGTGTTGAAGACGAAACCTCGCGGCTGAAGCAGAACCCGTGACCACGAAAGTACCAAGTGCTTCCTGCTCTCCATGAACCGGCGATAGCCGGTTCCTTAATTCAGTCCATCTCGGAGACAGGAAAGTGCAACTCACAAAAACACTACTCCAGAGAACATGGAGAAAAACTGAGAAACTCTGCTACTAGCCGAAAAGAGAGCTATAATCTAAGCCTGTCAGTTGAGGCTGCTACCGAGAAAAGTGAAAAAGCAGCTATGTGGAGACGGAGATGAGGAGTCCAAACTGACACCACTCAGAGAATACCCAGGGAACAAGAATGATATCTGGAAAAAGTTTTAAAAATAGAAGGAGCTCACGCTTTACAGACCTGCGGTGCGTCGGCATCGGCGGGCGCCTCTCCCGTCACGGCGCTGCTGTTCGGGCTCGGCTTCTCGCAGGAATCGCCGCCCAGAAGCTCCTCCGCCGACAGGATGGGCACCGGCACGGGCGGCGGCGGCCAAGCGGCCTCGGGCACGGCGCGGGCCGGCGGCGCCACGCACAGGTTGTAGGAGTAGGGCAAGGTGCCCTCGCAGAAGTCGGCCGGGAAGGCGGCGCCGGCGGGCAGCGAGAAGCGCTGCGCGCCCAGGCAGCGCAGCACGGCGGGCGGCCCGGCCCGGCGCAGCCGCGCCAGCACGGCCAGCGCCACGCTCAGCACGAAGAGCGCCGACAGCAGCGCCAGCGCCAGCACCAGGTAGAACTGCAGCTCGGCCGCCGGCGCCTCGGCGCCCGCCGCCCGCTCGCTCAGCTCCGGCAGCGCCTCCTGCAAGCTCTCGGCCAGCACCACGTGCAGCGTGGCCGTGGCCGACAGCGCCGGCTGCCCGTGGTCCTTCACCACGGCCACCACACGCTGCTTGGCCGCGTCCCGCTCGGACACGGCGCGCGCCGTGCGCACCTCGCCGCTGTGCAGCCCCACGCGGAACAGCGCCGGCTCCGACGCCGCCACCAGCTCGTACGACAGCCACGCGTTGCGCCCCGCGTCCGCGTCCACCGCCACCACCTTGGCCACCAGGTAGCCGGCCTCGGCCGAGCGCGGCACCACCTCGAAAGGCGCCGCCGCCCCGCCCGCCGCCTCTCCCGGGCCCGCTCCCGCCGCCAAAGCCGCCGGCGCCGCCGGCCAGAGCACCCGCGGCGCGTTGTCGTTGCGGTCCAGCACGAAGACGCGCACCGTGGCCGTGGAGCTGCGCGCCGGCGCGCCGCCGTCCTGCGCCCGCACGGCCACCGCGAACTCGCGGCACTGCTCGTAGTCGAAGGAGCGCTGCGCGTACAGCGCGCCGCTCCGCGCCTCCACCGACACCGGCGGCGCCGCGCCCGCCGCGCCCGCGCTGCCGCCCGCCAGCCAGTAGCTCACGCGCCCGTTGGCGCCCGCGTCCGCGTCCCGCGCCTGCACGCGCAGCACCAGCGCGCCCGCCGCGTTGTTCTCCGCCACGTACGCGCTGTACGCCGCCTCCTCGAACACCGGCGCGTTGTCGTTCACGTCCGACACCTCCAGCACCAGCTCCGCGCTGCTCCACAGCGCCGGCCGGCCCCGGTCCCGGGCCACCACCGTCACGCGATGCTCCGCCGCCTGCTCGCGGTCCAGCGCGCTCGCCGTCACCACCTTGTACGAGCCGCCCGGCGACGCCACGATCGACAGCGGCGCCTCGCCCGACAGCTCGCACGACACCTGACCGTTCTCGCCCGAGTCCGGGTCGTTCACGTTCAGCAGAGCTACCACGGTGCCGACCGCCGCGTCCTCAGGCACAGGATTCGACAGTGACAGAACTGTGATCTCGGGGGCGTTGTCATTCTCGTCCGTGATGTCGATCTGCACCTCGCAGTGATCGGTGAGCCCGCCACCGTCTCTCGCCTCCAAGCCGAAAACGTATTTATTTTCCTCTTCGAAATCGAGTGCACCCAATGTCCTGATCTCGCCACTCTCGCTGTCGATGGCGAACAATGAGAGGACGTCGTCCGGGACATTGCCGAAGGAGTAGGACACTCGCCCGTTGGTACCCGTGTCTGCATCCGTGGCCCGTACCTGCAGCACCAGCGACCCCACCGGAAGATTCTCCGCCACTCGCGCCTCGTAGACGCTTTTGCTGAACACGGGCGGGTTGTCATTGGCGTCTGTCACATTGATGCGAACCGGGACAGTCCCGGACCTCGCGGGCTCCCCGCCATCCACTGCCGTGAGCACCAGCTCAAAGGAGCTCTGCTTCTCCCGGTCCAACGCTCTCTCCAGTACTAATTCTGGCTGCTTCTTTCCAGCGGGTTTTTCTTTCATTGACAGTGAGAATGACGAGTCACCGGTAAGTTGATAAGTCAGCAGCGAATTGCTTCCTACGTCTGCGTCCCGGGCCATCTCCAGCGGAAAACGAGCACCGGGAAGCGTCCATTCACCAATCTCGAGGTCCAGAGCAGCCTTGCTGAACACCGGGGAGTTGTCATTCACGTCCTCGATGGCCACATCGACATGGAAAATGTTCAGCGGGTTGTGCACCAGCACCTCGAAGCTGACGGAACAGGTCGCAGACGCAGCGCACATCTCCTCCCGGTCCAGCCTCTCGTTCACGTACAGGTTCCCGTTCTCCTCATTCACCGAGAAGTATTTCAGCTGCTTCTTGCCGGCAGACGCCACCTGCAGCTTGCGCGCCGGCAGCTCGTCCGCGCTGAGCCCCAGGTCCCGCGCCAGCGGCCCCACGAGCGAGCCTCTGCCCAGCTCCTCGGCGATGGCGTAGCGGACCCGCTCGGCCGCCGCCCGCCACCACAGGCACAGCAGCACCGCGGCCAGCAGCGCTCGCCCGCCGCCCGGCCCGCGCCTCGCCCGCCGCCTCACCGCCATTCTCTGCCGCCGCCGCCGCCGCTCGCCGCGCTCCTGCCTCCTGCCGCTGCCCGGCCTCCCGAGCAGCCGCTCTCGCCACACAGCGCAGCCCCCGCCGCAGCGCAGCCAGCCCGCTCGGCCCGCCTCGGTCGCCGCTGCTCCCCGCCCTGCGCAGCCTCTCGCCTCTCGCCGCTGCCGCTGCCGGCGGGGCCGCTGCCGCTGTGGCCGGCGCCGGGCGAGCGAGCAGCCTGCGGGGGCAGGACGCTGCGGCGGCGGCGGCTCCAGCGCCGCTCGGCGGCGGCCAACAGCGGCACCCGGAGGCGCCGCGACGCCACTGCAGCCGCCGGATGGCCGCGCTCAAGGGGGCCCGGCTCTGCGCGGGGCTCGGGGCGGCACCGCCGCCGCGCTCTCTCCTCCTTGGCAAACAGAAAGCGCAGAAACTCTCGCTTAATTCGACTCCAAGGCCTCTCTATCTGAGATGTGCTGAGCGGTGCTCTTAGGGCATTCTTTGCAGTCACATTGAACAGTCAGAAGCAAACAATAATTTTAGGGCAGTAAAGAATGGAATTCAGCTGCTCTTAATAAAATCACAGCGCATCTACTAATATAGGGAAGATATCAAGACTTTTTTCGCCCTTTGTCACGTTTCTTCAATTTCCTTTCATTACCTGGGATGAATTAATCTGAGATATAGATCAGCCTAAATGAATGTAAGCAACCGCAGTACAAGACAGCAGAATAACATTTACACTCTTTTCCTTACTCATTAAAGTTGTTCCATGTGCATTTCCATATCTGAGTGCCTGACAATGGAAAGTGCAGAGAGTGCCGAGTCCTTCAAGAGCTAAACAATGTTTTCAGTTTCACAATTAAACTTCTCTATAAAGGTCATTTAATCCATACGTCTGCCATAAGCAGCCACACTTTCTGTCAGACTTGAACGTTGGAGGCATGTTCAAAACCTCTTTCAGCAATATGTTCCATTTTCTCACAGCCCACACTGCCAAGATTTCTCCTAATCAAAACCTCTCTTCTTTTACTTAAAAACACTTCTGTGCTGTCCTATGACCACCAGCCCTGATAAAAAGGCTCTGTCCATATTTTCTATAGGTTTTTTTAATAATTGATAATGCAAGGTAATTTGAAAAGTCTACACAGAGGTATCATTTCTCCATGCATGAAGACCTAAACTCCTTCAGTCCTTCTGAAGAGCACAGATGTTCCAACCCTCAGACACTTCCATCATCCTTACAGAGACTCTTGCATGTCCATTTGGGATATTGGCCCAAGATCTGCATGCAGTCTACGGGCTCACAAAATGAGTTTAGTGGGGGGGGAAGGATCTCACTCGACCTGCCGGGCAGAGAACTCGTTATGAGTGCAGGACACAATTTGAGCAGCAGGGGCCCTTTGGTGCCTCATGTCCCATCCTATCACCCACCAATAACCCAAAGTTCTTCTCTGCTGAGCTGTTCCCTATCCCTCACTCTCTCTTTAAACTGGGGATTGACCTAACCCAGGTGCAGGGCCTTGCACTTTGCCCTGTTCAACTTCATGATGGTTGCACGGGGCCACTTCTCCAGCCCATCCCTCGCTGGCATCTCTGCCCTCTCGGGAATCAGCTCACATTGGTGTCAGCTGCAAATTCTCTCAGGGTGCACTCAATCCCATTGTGCATGAAGGCACTAAACAGTACCGGTCCCAGTAAGGACCCTTGAGGGACAACACAAGTCACTGCTTCCCACCTGGACATTGAGCCACTGCCTGTAACTCTCGGGAGGTGACTGTCCAGCCTGTTCCTCAGCCATTTAACAGCCTCCAGCTGTGTGCCCAGCACGTTCCTCTGGGGGATGACCTGGGGGACACTGCACACGTCCCCCCACTGGCCCCTGGGCTGTGCATGGAAACCTTGGCTGGCCTGGGTGGCCGCTCTGCACTTTGACAAATGCAGCAGAGATGCTTCTGCGTTATTACACGACAGACAAAGTGTTCCTGGGTGAGCACACCTGTGCTTATGAAACCCTTCCTCTGTACAGCTGCAAACATCACAGCTGCGTGTGGGAACTGCACCTGCACTCGGACAGCTGGGACAGAGGAGACCTTCCACACAAGATCAGACACGCTGAGGATGAGCTCATGACAACAAGCAGTGCTCGAGTTAGAAACACACAGAAATTAACAGATGCAATAACATTTTGTAGGTCTCACTTGCTCTACACAAGCAACTCAAATCACACTGTACCCCATCAGGCACAGGCCTGTGTTATCTGTGACAAAGGACAAGCAAGGCAATGACCGAGTTCTTCTCTAGCCTCACACACAGAGCTCCCCTGGCTTCTTTTTCTTCTGTGCCACACAGCTGGAAGGTTTTGCTTGTGGCCATCTCCTCACTGGTCAAATTTATCATGAGATGACAATGCACTGCAGCCACAGCCAGAAGGGAGGCACATTTCTCTGCTCACCACCATTATGATAAGGAACTGAAGGATTCGAAAGCACACAAATGATCAACAACCACACTAAAAGATTAGCAGTCATCCAACGGAGAATGGCTCATCAAACCATTGGCTTACAGGGAATCTCCTCCCTGTCATTATCACGTGCTCTTTTCCACACAGAGGCAACTTCTACTAAAGTCATATTTACATCTGTTTCTCCCAGCAGTAACAGAACACAAAGTCACTCTCATATCTCCTGCCTTCCACTCCCACTGGAACAAGAGCCAGACACATGAACACAGCAGACATTCCTAAAAAAAGAGAGGTTGTTGATAACTGTAAGCACATCCACAGACAGAGTAAATCAAGGAAAAACAAAATGAAAAAGAAAAAAAAAACCCCACAAAACCAAACAAACAAAAAAAACCAAAGAAAAAAACCCCCCAACCAACCCCAAAAGATGAATCAGATAAGGCAAGGAAGCTTTTAGAAGACAAAAAGTCGTCAGAGATTCTCACAGTGAAGTGAGAATCAAGGCTTCTAGGCCTTGATTTCAGGCCTTACAATTCATCCCTGAGAGCACCTGGAAGTCACTGAGGTCTCAAGCTGCAAGTGTGGCCCTAAACACTTACACTGCACAGCAGGACTGGGGTCTTGGTTTGAAGCATTTGTCCTTTCCTCAGAAACTTTTTCTGCTGCATGGCCTGCTCACCTTGCACAGTTATGAATCCATCATTTTAAACATCTTCTCATTGGCCTCTTTCTCAAGTTAAATCTTCTGACAAATTACAACAGATTCTCTTACTGCTTCTGCTTCCTATATTCTTCCTATTTCCCCCCCACCCAATTCTTTACTAGGTGGCTGGCGTAAGGATTTGCTGAACAACAATAGTCACTGTTTCAAATTGAAAAGCACTGACCAGAATTGTGAAAATGACCTGCAACCTAACCTGGAAACAAAGGTTTGACTCAAAGTGAAACTACAGCTCTAAAGAAACTCTATATCACAATGTTGCATAGAGATACAGATGGATATTGGAGGTTTCACACAGCATTAATTAGCTGTTCTAGCCAAGAATTACGGTTCTACTGGAACGGTTACTGTGGAAAATGTTCCTGTTGAGGACTGTCATTGTCTTTCATGACACAGAAACCAGGATCAGAACAGCACAGAAATCGCCTTGGCTTTGGCACCAAGCAGGAAATCAAACCATTTCTCAGCCAAACCCACAGGGATTCACCAATTTTCCTGGCAAAGAACTGAGCTCTCACCCTCCTCACTCTGCATTCACAGCCTTCACTTTCACCATCAACATATACAAACATTTGGGTTGTATCTTGGCCACAGAGAAAACAACACCTTGGGGAAACATATATTTATGAAGTTGCATTTCCTCCATGAACTATTCAAGGTCAGGCTGGGAGGGGCTCTGAGCCACCCGGTCTGGTGGAAGATGTCCCTGCCCATGGCAGAGGAGTCACAACGAGATGATCTTTAAGGTGCTGTCCAACACAAACCATACCATGATTCTGTGTTTCTGAGATTCTCTGATAATATGCACAGCTTTAAGGCATGACACAATATGGATGTGAGATATGCTCCTTACTGGATAATTTTATGTTTTGGGGTTTGCAGGATTGCCAGGCACAATGAGGATCAACTTTACTCCATGACAAGAAAACAAGCAAACAAACAAAAAACCCTACCAAAACCCACCTAAACAAATCACCAAAAAAAGCTTAACCAACCCAGCCAAGAGTGGGAAAACACCAGAAGAGTATCAATCATGGCCTCACATTTCAGATTGTGTCAACTGTAGTACATACACAACATAGGAAACTCAATTGTAACTAATGCACAGGAGGCTTCACACAGGAGCTCACCCCAGACAGTCATTTCCTTGGAGAGTAAGGTAAAGAAAAACCTTGGAACCACAGCTGTGGGCTTCATCTATTGGGTCAAACAGAACTTGACATGATTCATTCATCCATTTTGAATTCCAGCACTGGCCCTCTCTCTGCACACACAGACTTCTTCTCTCTCTCCAAACATAACATGAAAGATAATTTTGCATACAGACATCATTAGAAGAAAAGTTGTGTGAACAGCTTCTCAGATCCCAAGCATCACAACTAAGATTATTCTGTTTCTCTCAAGTATTTGAACAACTCACAAATGTTACATAGGCCATAAATGGGTTCCAGCTCTGTCAATGACCCAGCCATCCAAGTATCAGCTCAAAGGCAACATCACCGTTCTTCAGCACATGGACTCCTCACAAGAGGTGTGACACCACTCTGGATGCAATAGAACATCAGACCCAAACGAGGCCATTTGAGTCCAAACCACACAATATAAAATCATAAGACTCCTCCTGACTCATTTTCATAAGGCCAGCAATAGCCCTGGGGATCAACACAACACATGCCACGTCTGCAGCAGTGCCTCCTCACACACCACACCCCCAACACTCCCCCCTAACCCTCCACACCTCACAGGGTTATCACAGATGTTCAGAATTTAGAGACTGCACCAGAAGGAAAGTTGCTCAGACAGCATCTCCTTACCATGGATAATATTTGACTTCTCACCCTAGCCATGGGACAAGGAAAAGCATTTCTTACAGAGACACTTTAAAGAAACATGTTGATGGAATTCTCTCTCTCTCTTCACCTACAAACATGAAAGAACCATCTTCAGGTCATCAGAACAGTGAGACTGAAAGTTAACACCTGCAGAACTGAAGAGTTCAAAAGACTCTTCTGGGCTATATAACTCAGAGCAGATAATTAATGACTTGGTTTATAGGACTCAAATACATAATTTCCTCTTCCCATATGGCATTTCTGATAAGTACAACTCAAGCTTTTAAATGGCACAATGATGATGGCATGCAAATACTTAATATGAATCTCCCAGGCTTCTCCACGCACCTGGAATACATAACTTCTACACAAGTACTTTGGGAAGAAAAATCTGACATTGCTTCATATTAGAGATAGGAACTGGACAGGGAATGGAGGAAATCATTCCCTTGAGTCTTTCAGCAGACATTCATGCACAGCTCACAGGACTTAAATTTCCAACCCTTCCCATCATCCATGCTGTTCTTTCACCCACATTTCTCAAAAACATCTGACAGTGGAGGCCCAGCTCCCCAGACCACTCCTCTTCACACCACTAATTTCACACGGCCATAGTTACTTCTCTGTCCCATGGAAACCACATTTGCCTGCTCGCTGGAGTTCTGTGAAGAGACTTAATAGGTCTAAAAGGAAAAGCCCAGCAGTCTCCCAAGACAGACTGAGTCACTGAATATCTGCACAGGGGAATTATGCCCGCCTTGTATCTCCCTCTGCACCGTGAATCTCCCATTTCCCACCCACAAAATTCTCTTCCCATGCTAAATATTTCATAGCCATGGCTCATCCAGCTCCATTTGACACAACTCTACCTTAAACAACAAGAAAAAACGTAAGCCATTGCCTCCTGCATTTCCTCTGCCACCTGCAGCCACCCACAGGCTGTTCAGAGTCCCAACTCCAAGAGGATCCTTCATCCTGATAACAGACAGACAGACATCATCAAGGACCACTTGTTGCCCGGCCCAATCCTCTGTTGGGGACAAGGATCAAAGCATGGATGAGGCAAAGCCTTTTCCTGCTGACCTCCACTATGTATCATGGATATGATAAAGGCTGAGATCAACGTGCAGAGAAGTTCCAGGCAAAGCCACCAACATTTTGTTCAAGACACACTGAACCTATTCAAGCACATGTGCTGTTGGGAGGACACATGAGCCTTCTAAAAAGTTTTATCTCTTAATAATGCAATACATCCATTCAGAAGAGCTAATACTTACAGGAACAGGGATCCTACACAGCACAGGTGACAGAGGGGAAAAATACCTGGACCCTGATAAATATCCAAACTTCTGACATAACGAACAGACTGCAAGCAGCAGCCTTCTCTCTCCTTCCTTCTTTGCTACCTGGAAGGCTGAGAACTGACCGCGTGTTCACACAACGACAGCAACGGGCACCTGGCTTCAGAACGTCACCGAAGGAAACTCGACCTGGCTTTTCAGCAAAATCTCATATGCAAGCCAGGGAACACGGCGGGGAAAGGGAGCATCAACAGGAAGTGTGGCGGAGAAATCTGGACTCAGAGAAACTCACCGAGGGAGCGGAGGGATCCGCGGGGAGGGCGCCGGCCGGGGTCTCCTCCCCGAGCAGCGGCGCGGGCTCGTCGGGCAGCGGCCGGGCCGGGAGGGTGTCGCAGCAGCTGCCGGCCGAGAAGCGCAGGTGGCTCTTGCGCGAGTCGGCCGTGAGCGACACGTCGTGCGAGTAGGACTGCAGGAAGGCGCGCACGCCGTCGATGCCCACGAAGTGCGAGACGGGCACGCCGCGCAAGGCGGCGGCGGCGGGCGGCAGCAGGTGGCGGCGGCGCCAGCGGCGCAGGCGCAGCGCCAGCAGCAGCAGCAGGAAGGCGAGGAAGAGGCAGGAGACGGCGGCCACGGCCAGCACGAGCCAGCGCATCAGGCTGCCGGCCGCGTCGCCCGGCGCCGCCGCCTCGGCCGCGCTGCCCAGCTCGGCCAGCAGCTCGGCCACGCTCTCGGCCAGCACCACGCTCAGCGTGGCCGTGGCCGACAGCGCCGGCCGCCCGTGGTCCTTCACCAGCACCACCAGGCTCTGGCGCGCCGCGTCGCGGGCCAGCGGGAAGCGCGCCGTGCGCACCTCGCCGCTGTGCAGCCCCACGCGGAACAGCCCCGGCTCCGTGGCCTTGGCCAGCTCGTACGACAGCCACGCGTTCTGCCCCGCGTCCGCGTCCACCGCCACCACCTTGGCCACCAGCGCGCCGGGCTCCGACCAACGCGGCGCCAGCTCCACGCCCGACCACGCGCCGCCCGAGCCCGCCGCCGGCGGGTACAGCACCTGCGGCGCGTTGTCGTTCTCGTCCACGATCAGCAGCCGCACCGACACGTTGCTGCTCAGCGCCGGCGCGCCGCCGTCCTCCGCACGCACCCACAGCTGCAGCTCGCGCACCTGCTCGTAGTCGAAGGAGCGCAGCGCGTACAGCGCGCCCGTCTCCGCCTGCACCGACACGTACGACGACAGCGGCGCGCCCCGCACCCGCCCCTCCGACAGCCGGTAGCGCACGCGCGCGTTCTGCCCCCAGTCCGCGTCCGTGGCGCGCACCGTCAGCACCAGCGCGCCCGCCGCGTTGTTCTCCGCCAGCCGCGCGCTGTAGCGCTCCTCCGCGAACACCGGCGCGTTGTCGTTCACGTCCAGCACGCGCAGCGCCAGCACCGCCACGCTCTGCAGCGCCGGCGACCCGCCGTCGGCCGCCCGCACCGTCACGTTGTACTCCGACACCTGCTCGCGGTCCAGCTCTCTCGCTGTCACCACACGGTAGTAGTCTTTAAAAGTCTTCTCCAGACGGAACGGGACGCCCCTGTCGAGCGAGCAGCGCACATCGCCATTCGCCCCCGAGTCCCGGTCCTGCACGTGCAGCAGGGCCACAACAGTTCCCGGCTGGGCGTCCTCCGGGATCTCGTTCAATTTTGATGTTACTGTCAGTTCGGGTGCATTGTCGTTCACATCAGTCACGGTAATCGCAACTTTTGCAGTGTCGAAAAGACCTCCCCCGTCATATACCTGCACCTCCAGTTCGTAGGAGTCGCCTTCCTCGAAATCCAGGATCCTCAACAGCTTGATCGCTCCAGTTTCACTATCCAGACGGAAAATATCTGATGCCAAGTCTGACACTTTTTTCAACGAGTATCTCACGTGTCCGTTCAGCCCCTCGTCGGCATCCGTGGCCGTGACGGTGACGAGGACAGAGCCCACGGGCACGTCCTCGGGCACACGCACCGTGTACTCCGCCTGGCTGAACACGGGCGCGTTGTCGTTCGCGTCCACCACCGCCACGCGGATCCGAGCCGTGCCCGTCCGGGCCGGATCGCCGCCGTCGCTCGCCCTCAGCACCAGCTCGTGAAACGCCGCCTCCTCGCGGTCCAGCGCCTTGGCCAGCACCAGCTCGGGACGCTGATCGCCGCCGGGGCCCGCCTGCACGGCCAGCGAGAAGTGCTCGTCGCCGCTCAGCTCGTAGCTCTGCAGGGAATTCCGGCCCGAGTCAGGATCGTGAGCATCTGGGAGGGGAAACCGCGACCCCGGGGCTGTCGTCTCGCTTATTCTGAGTTCTATTTCTGCCTCTCGAAAGCTGGGCGCGTTGTCGTTAATGTCCGTGATTTCCACTTCGATCCCGTAAACCTGCATCTGTCCCTCCACTATCAGCTCACAGCTCAGCACGCATTTCTCCACCAGCCGGCACAGCTGCTCTCTGTCGATCCTCTGCGCCGTCACTAAATGTCCCGTCTTTCCATGCAGAGCGAAATACTGCGTCCTACCTTCGGAGACAATTCGAAAGCCGTGAGCGGTGAGCGCCGTCAGCTGCAGCCCCAGGTCCTTGGCCACGTCGCCCACGAACGAGCCCTTGGGCATCTCCTCGGGCACCGAGTAGCGCAGCTGCCCCCACGCCGCCTCCCACGCCGCCAGCAGCACGGCCCAGAGCAGAGCTCGCTGCCGCCGGCCCCAGCGCCTCCCCGCCGCGCACATCTCCGCCGCGGCGCCGCCGGCACCGCAACACCGCCAATCCAACTCCCGCTGCCACTCAAGGCTCTCCGCTTCTTCACCCTGCGCAGCTGCCGGTCTCTGGCTGCAGAATGGACCCGCACCGCGGGCACGATCGCGGTCTGCAGGGTCGGACACGGAGCGAGCAACCGATCGAGCCGATCCGCAGCGGGCGGGGCTGCCGGTAGCGCTCCGAGCTTCCTCTCGCTCCTCTCGGTCAACAGCGGCGCCCGCAGCCTCCTCCCGGCACTGCAGGCACCGAGCGCTGCCCAGCGCTGCCCGCCCGGCCTCGCTACACACCGGGGACAGGCGGCACGGAGACGTCGCTTTTCGTCCAGCGCGGATCTCCTGCCTCCCCATTTTTCGAGCCCGTCTCTGCCTTGATCCTCCACGGCATCAGCATTGCGAGAAAGGCAGAGGCAATTCCTGGGCGTGGTTCTTTACCCGCACGGCAAACTAATCACTTACTAATGTCATTACATGTAATTTAAAACACAATTTCCGTATTTTACCCTATAGCTGATTGTTACTTTTACCCTTTTTGTTCGAAAGCATCTTCACACATAATCTCCCAGGGAGAAAACGGAGTGGGACGAGAGCAATTGCATGCTTCTTGAAGTCTGGGAGCTAATTGTAACAGGATTTAGTTACAGATAAAAGTAAAGATACAGCTAAAACTCTGAGTGGAAAGTTTCAGGAATTCAAGTATTTTATATCCCTTCCTAAGATGAACGTAGTGTTATCTTAGTTTATACAGATTTACATTTAATCAAGTCATTCTAGGTTTCCTTTTTTCTTTTTTTTTTTCTGAAATCAATGTTTCCAGCATTGAAGCTCGTTAGTGAACTATTCATCTAAGTATTTCTTAAAGATGTTGATACGATGTGATTTGAATAGCAGAATTATAGAAACGTAGAACAAATGTACAGCTGCGCTCTCGAAACTGTGCTGACCACTAATCAATGTGCCGATGGGATTGACTCTAATGCCTAAAACACCCTCTGCCCCGATATGTCACTCCTTCGTATCTGAGTTTTCTATCCTAGTGAACAGAGTAGCAGAAATCTGCCGTTTCCGATATACCCCAGCCCTCCTCATTTCCTAAACTCTCTATGTAAAGAACACAGGAAAAAAATATCTCCGAAAGAAGAAATCATTCAACACTGTCACCAGTGTACGAAATAAATGTCATGAAGAGCAAAACAGAGCAAACTGCCAGCCAGGACAAACAAAGGAAGCCATCTAGACACACTACTGCTTTCCCCCCAAAACCGGCAACGATCTCTTTTTTCACGCAGGATGGAGAACAGAAATTTCCACATTCGTTTACTTCCTAATTCTGATAAGGGCAAAAATAAGTTTAACGAACGGGTTTGTGTAAAGCTACACACGAGTTCCAAGCACACCCTCTCTGAAGAAATCAGTCAGGAAGGATGAAAGCTCCGACGCAAAGCGTCAGTGATTTTCTAATTTTCCCCGTCACGCAGAATCAGCTGTTCTCATTCCACAGAATACGGATCTACTTTCAATATAGATAACACATTCGAATTTATAGAGCTCAAGGGTGGAAGACGAAACATCGCGGCTGAAGCTTAACATGTGACCAAGAAAGCACCAAGTGCTTCCTGTTCTCCATGAACCGGGGATAGCCGGTTCCTTAATTCAGTCCATCTCGGAGACAGGAAAGTGCAACTCACAAAAACACGACTCCAGAGAACATGGAGAAACACTGGGAAACTCTGCTGCTAGCCGAAAAGAGAGCTATAATCTAAGCCTGTCAGCTGAAGCTGCTACCGACAAAAAGTGAAAAACTTCCGCAGCTATGTGGAGACGGAGATGAGGAGTCCCCACTGACACCACTAACCCAGAGAATACCCAGGGAACAAGAATGATACTTGGAAAAAGTTTTAAAAACAGAAGAAGGTCACGCTTTACAGACCTGCGGTGCATCGGCGGGCGCCTCTCCCGTCACGGCGCTGCTGTTGGGGCTCGGCTTCTCGCAGGAATCCCCGCCCAGAAGCTCCTCCGCCGACAGGATGGGCACCGGCACCGGCGGCGGAGGCCAAGCGGCCTCGGGCACGGCGCGGGCCGGCGGCGCCACGCACAGGTTGTAGGAGTAGGGCAAGGTGCCCTCGCAGAAGTCGGCCGGGAAGGCGGCGCCGGCGGGCAGCGAGAAGCGCTGCGCGCCCAGGCAGCGCAGCACGGCGGGCGGCCCGGCCCGGCGCAGCCGCGCCAGCACGGCCAGCGCCACGCTCAGCACGAAGAGCGCCGACAGCAGCGCCAGCGCCAGCACCAGGTAGAACTGCAGCTCGGCCGCCGGCGCCTCGGCGCCCGCCGCCCGCTCGCTCAGCTCCGGCAGCGCCTCCTGCAAGCTCTCGGCCAGCACCACGTGCAGCGTGGCCGTGGCCGACAGCGCCGGCTGCCCGTGGTCCTTCACCACGGCCACCACACGCTGCTTGGCCGCGTCCCGCTCGGACACGGCGCGCGCCGTGCGCACCTCGCCGCTGTGCAGCCCCACGCGGAACAGCGCCGGCTCCGACGCCGCCACCAGCTCGTACGACAGCCACGCGTTGCGCCCCGCGTCCGCGTCCACCGCCACCACCTTGGCCACCAGGTAGCCGGCCTCGGCCGAGCGCGGCACCACCTCGAAAGGCGCCGCCGCCCCGCCCGCCGCCTCTCCCGGGCCCGCTCCCGCCGCCAAAGCCGCCGCCGCCGCCGGCCAGAGCACCCGCGGCGCGTTGTCGTTGCGGTCCAGCACGAAGACGCGCACCGTGGCCGTGGAGCTGCGCGCCGGCGCGCCGCCGTCCTGCGCCCGCACGGCCACCGCGAACTCGCGGCACTGCTCGTAGTCGAAGGAGCGCTGCGCGTACAGCGCGCCGCTCCGCGCCTCCACCGACACCGGCGGCGCCGCGCCCGCCGCGCCCGCGCTGCCGCCCGCCAGCCAGTAGCTCACGCGCCCGTTGGCGCCCGCGTCCGCGTCCCGCGCCTGCACGCGCAGCACCAGCGCGCCCGCCGCGTTGTTCTCCGCCACGTACGCGCTGTACGCCGCCTCCTCGAACACCGGCGCGTTGTCGTTCACGTCCGACACCTCCAGCACCAGCTCCGCGCTGCTCCACAGCGCCGGCCGGCCCCGGTCCCGGGCCACCACCGTCACGCGATGCTCCGCCGCCTGCTCGCGGTCCAGCGCGCTCGCCGTCACCACCTTGGACGAGCCGCCCGGCGACGCCACGATCGACAGCGGCGCCTCGCCCGACAGCTCGCACGACACCTGACCGTTCTCACCCGAGTCTCTGTCCCGCACTTTCAGCAGGGCCACCACGGTTCCGACCGGCGCGTCCTCGGGCACAGGACTCGACAGTGACAGAACTGTGATCTCGGGGGCGTTGTCATTTTCATCTGTGATGTCGATCTGCACTTTGCAGTGACTGGTGAGCCCGCCGCCGTCTCTCGCCTCCAAACCGAAGATGTATTTACTCTCGTCCTCAAAATCGAGGGGACTCGCTGTCCTGACCTCCCCACTCCCACTGTCGACAGTGAACAACGCCTTGACGGTCTCCGGGACGTTGCCAAAGGAGTAGGACACTCGCCCGTTGGTGCCCGTGTCTGCATCCGTGGCCCGTACCTGCAGCACCAGCGACCCCACCGGGAGATTCTCCGCCACTCGCGCCTCGTAGAGGCTTTTGCTGAACACGGGCGGGTTGTCATTGGCGTCTGTCACATTGATGCGAACCTGGACAGTCCCGGACTTCGCGGGCTCCCCTCCGTCCACCGCCGTCAGCACCAGCTCAAAGGAGCTCTGCTTCTCCCGGTCCAACGCTCTCTCCAGCACCAGTTCTGGCTGCTTGCTTCCGTCGGGGTTTTCTTTTAAGGCCAAACTGAAGGACGGGTCGCTGGTGAGCTGGTAAGTCAGCAGCGAGTTGCTTCCCGCGTCTGCGTCTCGTGCAGTCTCCAACGGAAACCGAGCACCGGGAAGCGTCCATTCACCGATCTCGAGGTCCAGAGCAGCCTTGCTGAACACCGGGGCGTTGTCGTTCACGTCCTCGATCGCCACATCGACGTGAAAAATATCGAGAGGGTTGTGCACCAGCACCTCGAAGCTGACAGAACAGGTCACAGATGCACCACACATCTCCTCCCGGTCCAGCCTCTCGTTCACGTACAGGTTCCCGTTCTCCTCATTCACCGTGAAGTATTGCTTCTCCTCGCTCAGCCGCAGCTTGCGCGCCGGCAGCTCGTCCGCGCTGAGCCCCAGGTCCCGCGCCAGCGGCCCCACGAGCGAGCCTCTGCCCAGCTCCTCGGCGATGGCGTAGCGGACCCGCTCGGCCGCCGCCCGCCACCACAGGCACAGCAGCACCGCGGCCAGCAAAGCGACCCGCCCACCGCCTGCCCAGCCCTGCGCTACCGATCTGACCTCCATTCCCTGCTTTCCTGAAGGCTATTCTGCGGACAGTTTAAAATTAGGCTTTCCGGATAGCTGAACCAGTATCCGAGAGAAATAAATATATTAAATCCCTGTTGCCGGTCGGAGGACGGGCTGAGTCGGGCGGTTCCTGTTTTTCTCTCTGCTCTGCGCAGTGCGGAGCGGGGCTGCGCGGGCGCCGGGGAGGAGCCGACGGCTGAGCAGCTTCTCCGCCTTGGCCAACAGTGACACCCTGAGTCCGTGCCTGGGAACCGCAGAGTCTAAGAAAAACAGCAGCCCGAAGATCCTGCTCTGCACTCCCTTGAATCGGGAAGGATTAGGAAACACCGATGTTGTCAGGAGCGAGAAAATCTATCGGCATTGAAACCATGCATGTAGGAATTCCTGTTGTCTGAATTGCTTACGCTCACAAGACTTCTGTCGGACAGATCCTCCCCGGTTTCTTGAGGGATGTGTGGCAGGACCTTGGTCTCTGCCCCATTGTCAGCTTACGGATCTCTTGGGTGAGGCGCTCCGTGTCCCCGCTGCCATCGTGCCGCCTCCGTGAGGGACAAGGCAAGGCGGATCGAAGGTTGAAACCGTGCTCTTGGGTAATGGCTTATTTACGATAGCTGAGAGATCCCCAGCTAACACTAAGCTTTCCAGCTTTGAATAGTGGTCGTTGGTGGACAAGCGAAGCCGGGAATCCCTGGTGCTGAGAACACCACAGCTGTCGCATCAGACCTGATCCCATCTCCTTTGACATTCAAAGCTCAGCATTATCTTATCAGTTCCCATACAACCCAACCCCGAATTACTCTCATGTGTGTATCCCACAAACCACTCCCTGATATCCTAAACAGGCCGATACTGTAGCTGGTCTCCGGAGTTAAAGAACACTTCCAGTTATGGTTGTTTGAACAACCAAGAATAAACAGACAGATTCCTTGCGAAAAGCCGTTTATCTTACCTATGAATTGTAACCTCATCTCTCTTAAGGGAAAAAAACCAAACAAACAAACAAAAAAACAAAACAAAAAAACCAAAGCCACAAACAAACAAACAAACAAAGACAACAAAAAATCCTGAAGGAAAGCTGGGTATCATCACAGCCCCTAATGCAGAAGACAAGGAGAGGTTAGAAAACTCTCCACAATATCTACTCTATGGAGTTGCCCTGGCACATTCTGCAGTCCTGGGTCTCTGAGATGCCAATGCCAAGATATCCTCCCCAGACCAGTGATGTCTCCTTAGAAGATACGTTTTCCTGCTGACAGTGGATACTTCACGTATCCATCTAGTGAAGGATAACTCCTTTCCTTCCAGCTGCACCTCTACACAACTTATGGTAACAAATTAACATTCTGTCACAATAAACATGGATTTGAATTTGTAATGTTTCAGAAGCCATGCAAGACTGTGAGCATCTCCACAAGATGTCGAGAGGTGGATATGGTTGTTAACATGGGGACAAGGGAATTCTGCTGAAATATGTCGCGGCAAATTCACTGCCTCCTATACGGTGAGAATTGCCTTAAACAACCCAGACACACATTTTCCTGTGTCACACACCGAAACACTGCCGAAATCCATGTTTTCAGGATAAACTCGCATTCCAAAATTAGCTACATTATAGATAGATAGTTAGTGATGAATCGTAGATTGTATTTAAGGTGGTGGGTTTTTTTTTTTCATTTATATTCTATTAAATACACTTTATTTCGATTACTATGGCTGCACAGTAATTGACAACTGCATTTGTATCAAATCCGAAGGTTAAGTCACTAAACCCAGCAGTGGGATAAAAACTCGATCAGAGGAATTCTTCACCATTTAATACGAATCTCTTCAAATGCCCCTAAGAGGGATTGAATAACTCGTTTGTTGAATACGGTTATGGGAGGAATCTGGGACATCGAATTGTCGGCTTTCAAGATAAAAGGTCCCTGAATTCAACCGAAATTTGAGAGGTTTACAGGGGATTACAGTGAAATGCTGGGAACCGGGTACCAGCAAGTCTTGAAACAATTTCAAATGACGGTCAGTAGAAGACCAAGAGAATGAGATTTCCTTGTGAAGCTGCACGTGCAACAGAATCGTCCAGCCTTGGGGAAAACTAGATAAAAAGAGCTCTGGCAGGCTGTAGAGAACATGGCACATAAAACACACAAGGCAGACTCAGCACGCAATCACAAGATGACATTCACGAGCGGGTGACCACCTTAAAACCTGGTTTCCAGTACTGTGAACCATCTGTGGCTACTGTAAGGATCCCAAATACCGCTCCCACTAAATAAAGTTTAAAAATTACCATACCTGAAAGGCAACTTGCCCACCGCTTTCGGCAACTTGATCTCCTGAAGGGACAAGATCACCTGAAGCCTCATCTGGTGGTCGAGCCGGGAGGGTGTCGCAGCAGCTGCCGGCCGAGAAGCGCAGGTGGCTCTTGCGCGAGTCGGCCGTGAGCGACACGTCGTGCGAGTAGGACTGCAGGAAGGCGCGCACGCCGTCGATGCCCACGAAGTGCGAGACGGGCACGCCGCGCAAGGCGGCGGCGGCGGGCGGCAGCAGGTGGCGGCGGCGCCAGCGGCGCAGGCGCAGCGCCAGCAGCAGCAGCAGGAAGGCGAGGAAGAGGCAGGAGACGGCGGCCACGGCCAGCACGAGCCAGCGCGTCAGGCTGCCGGCCGCGTCGCCCGGCGCCGCCGCCTCGGCCGCGCTGCCCAGCTCGGCCAGCAGCTCGGCCACGCTCTCGGCCAGCACCACGCTCAGCGTGGCCGTGGCCGACAGCGCCGGCCGCCCGTGGTCCTTCACCAGCACCACCAGGCTCTGGCGCGCCGCGTCGCGGGCCAGCGGGAAGCGCGCCGTGCGCACCTCGCCGCTGTGCAGCCCCACGCGGAACAGCCCCGGCTCCGTGGCCTTGGCCAGCTCGTACGACAGCCACGCGTTCTGCCCCGCGTCCGCGTCCACCGCCACCACCTTGGCCACCAGCGCGCCGGGCTCCGACCAACGCGGCGCCAGCTCCACGCCCGACCACGCGCCGCCCGAGCCCGCCGCCGGCGGGTACAGCACCTGCGGCGCGTTGTCGTTCTCGTCCACGATCAGCAGCCGCACCGACACGTTGCTGCTCAGCGCCGGCGCGCCGCCGTCCTCCGCACGCACCCACAGCTGCAGCTCGCGCACCTGCTCGTAGTCGAAGGAGCGCAGCGCGTACAGCGCGCCCGTCTCCGCCTGCACCGACACGTACGACGACAGCGGCGCGCCCCGCACCCGCCCCTCCGACAGCCGGTAGCGCACGCGCGCGTTCTGCCCCCAGTCCGCGTCCGTGGCGCGCACCGTCAGCACCAGCGCGCCCGCCGCGTTGTTCTCCGCCAGCCGCGCGCTGTAGCGCTCCTCCGCGAACACCGGCGCGTTGTCGTTCACGTCCAGCACGCGCAGCGCCAGCACCGCCACGCTCTGCAGCGCCGGCGACCCGCCGTCGGCCGCCCGCACCGTCACGTTGTACTCCGACACCTGCTCGCGGTCCAGTAGTTCTGCAGTCACCACACGATAGTAATTATCGAATGACTTTTCTAGGCGGAACGGGTGGCTGTCGCTGATGCTGCACTGCACCTCTCCGTTTGCTCCAGAATCCCTGTCTTGGACGCTGAAAATTGCTATTACTGTCCCCAGCGGTGTATCTTCTGGAACCGGACTGAACAGGGACATAATGACAATCTCGGGAACGTAGTTGTTTACATCAATGACCTTGATGAGTACCTTGCTGTGGGAGGAGAGTCCGCCTGCATCCCGAGCTTGCACAACCAATTCGTAAAACTCGTGTTCTTCGAAATTCAAGTTCTCCATTATCACAATTTCCCCACTTTCCGGATCCATCTTGAAAGTCTTGTCGAACTTCTCTGGAATTTTAAAGAACGAGTATTTTACCTCAGCGTTTGGCCCCTCATCTCTGTCAGTTGCTGTGACCTGTAACACACGGCTTCCCACGGCCACGTCTTCTCTCATAGCCACCTTATACACGGACTGAGTAAATTCTGGGGCATTGTCGTTTCCATCTAACACAATGATTTGGATTGCTGTCGATCCTGATTTCATCGGACTCCCGTTGTCTGTGGCTGTCAGGATCAAATTATGAGCAGCCTGCTGTTCCCGATCCAAAGATTTCACCAATAGTAATTCTGGATATTTCACACCGTCATCTCCGGTTTTCACGTCCAAGGTGAAATAGCTGCTCTCGCTACATTCGTAACTCTGTAAAGAGTTCACTCCTATGTCGGGATCATGAGCTCTCTCTAATGGGAAACGTGCACCCGGTGCAGTATTCTCGCTGATTTCTAAGACACTTCTTCTTTCTGGGAAACTGGGAGGATTATCATTAATATCCAGTATTTCTACCTCGCCTTTGTAAATGTTCATTGGACGCTTGACAAGAATTTCAAACTTTAGGACACATTTAGCAACAGCTGCACATATCTCCTCTCTGTCCACCTGCTCCATCATAGATAAGTGGCCGTTCTGCAAGTCTAAAAAAAAGTACCGTGTCCTCCCTGCGTCAAAAACGTGGGCGTCGCGGTCTCGGATCTCCGGCAGCTGCAGCCCCAGGTCCTTGGCCACGTCGCCCACGAACGAGCCCTTGGGCATCTCCTCGGGCACCGAGTAGCGCAGCTGCCCCCACGCCGCCTCCCACGCCGCCAGCAGCACGGCCCAGAGCAGAGCTCGCTGCCGCCGGCCCCAGCGCCTCCCCCCCGCGCACATCTCCGCCGCGGCACCGCAACACGGCGGGCAGTTCGCCCCGCACACCGCCGATCTGGAACTCGCTCCGCCTCCCGCTTCTGCTGTAATTTCTTGTCCGGCTCACCGCTCCCGGCCGCTGCCGCTGGCCTCTCCGCCTCGCTGCAGCACCGATCCGTTCCGCGGGGACGATCCCAGTCCGGCGTCTGCCGAGTCAGAAAGCGAGCGGACAGGAGATCTTGTCCGCAGCGGGCGGGGCTGCCGGTAGCGCTCCGAGCTTCCTCTCGCTCCTCTCGGTCAACAGCGGCGCCCGCAGCCTCCTCCCGGCACTGCAGGCACCGAGCGCTGCCGAGCGCTGCCCGCCCTGCCTGGCACACGGGCAGCTCGCGGGGGCAAGCACAGCGCCACGGAGACATCGGGCCCCGCCCAGAGAGGACCTCCTACCTTTGCTTTTCTCCAGCCCATCTCTTCTTTGAGGAGCTGATCAAGACCGGTAAGAAGGCAGAGGCGTCCTGGCGCTGTTTGTATCGCACAGGAAAATGGTTTTGTAATGGTGATACAATATTGATACAAACTTAACAAGCAGAAGTATTACTAGTGAGAGTCATTAGTTCAAAGCCACAATTTTCCCCACTAATTGCCCAGCTTTTTCAGCAGTCATGGTTGGATGATCTTTTTATTCCCCTCACCGTTTTGCCAATATATCTTAATATGGAAATGCCATTAGCAACCTCAGATTCCCAAACTCCATGTGACGGCACAAGCCAGCAGCCGATTTTTCTGCGTTCAAGTTCCTCAGGTGATCTGGAACCTGACTGATCTCTTACAGTGGTAAGGACTCTTTTCCCCCAGTCCCTGCTTTGAGCTACACCCACTTGAGAGGTGTGGGAAGAGACCTTGTCAGTGGTGACTGAGGCAAAGATATGTCTAAGTACCTCAGCCTGCTCATGGTCTGTTTTTATCAGTTCGTCAGTTGCGTTCATCAGGAGACATGCAGGGGTTTTTAACCTTCTTCTTCAGTCTGACTTACCTGTAGAAGCTCTTCTTGCAGTTCTTCACATTCCTTGTAGAGTTCAGCTCCAGCCATGCCTTGGCCAACCTGACCCTATCTCAACACAACCAGCCAACATCCCTATACTCTTCCCAGGACACCTGTCCCTGATCCCACTGCTACGCAATTATTTCTTGCCCCTTAGTTTGACCAGCAAGTCTTCCCTCAGCCGTGCTGATCTTTTCCCTTCTTTTCCCGATTTCCTACACATGGGTTCAAGAGGGCATACACTGCATGGAAAACATCCCTAAAGGTCTGCCAGGTCTGTTCTGCTCCCTTGCCCTTTAAGGCACTTTCCCCTGAGGAGCCCCATGACTGAATCCTTTAAGAGCTGGAAGTTTGCTTTCCTAAAATTCACGGTCCTGACTTTACTCCTTGCCTGATCCATATCCCTTAGGACTATGAACTTGATCATAGAATGATCATGGCAGCCCAGGCTGCCTCCAATCTTGATATCTCTGATTAGCTCATCTGTGTTGATGACCAAGAACTCCAGAAAAACATTTCTTCTGGTAAGGAGGGCTGGACTAAAGTATTAATCCTTCATAAAGGGCACCTCCAGTGAGCTTCTTGGGAGAACTCAGCAGTGTGTCCAGGCCTTTTAAGGCAGGACACTGCCTCCCCATCTCACAGGGTAAAAGCCATAATAAACCATCTGTTTATGGACAGACACTCGAAGCCTCAAACTGGAATGACCCAAACCCCAGAAGTTTAAAAACAGAAGGTGATGGTGCCTAGTGATCTCAGTAAGAGAGACACAGCAACTCTCTTTTATAACACACACTAGTGGAAGAGATTAGCACAGGTAGTTCTACATCCCTTTAGATGTGGAGAACATTTAGTAAAGTTAACTTCACACAGGAATTCAGCCACACACAGAATGCCAAGCAGATCCCGGTCCTAGGAAAGGGAGAGTGCCCCTGTTCCAGTCAGCCAAGACATTACAGGACTTTCACATAGTAAACCAGGTTTATTCATAATTTTTAGAGTTCCAGTAAAAGAAGTTTGCATGCAGACTTCTTGCTTGCAGGTGGCTTTCTCACCAGTGGCAAGGGGGAACCTGCCTGCAGGTTCATTGGTTAAAGTGAGATTAATCTAACCCTCTACCAATGTATTTGTGGAGCAGAGCACAGCTCAGCAGAGGCCTGTGTCTTCTCAGATTAACTGGATCATGGATTACTTCATCCTTGATGCTCGTCAGTCTTGTGGTCAGCATCATTACACAATTCCCTTCCCAGGACTTACCTTTGCATCCGGGCCTTGTGGAAGTAGTCCTGCTGTAGTCCTCTGCATTTCATGATAAAGCTTCTCCCTGGTGGCGATTTTTACTTACCAAATTCCCACCCCCAGGCGCTCCCAAAAAATACTTCCCAAGGGAAGTACTTCCTGGCTTTGTGCCATTCTTTTCCAAACTCCCTATACCTGAAGTGTTACAAACACCTCGTAACTGCCATCTGCAGATGCAGCTGTCAGAAGATTTGAGAAGCCCACTCGCCTGCATCACAGCTTTACAGAGGCAGAGTGCACCTAGGGCCTCTGTTGAGGTAGGGCCCAGTTTCCCCTGACCTGCCTATTGATGGGCTCCATTGCAGCCAGGTCATGCTCAAAGGAACCATGGAGGCCTGATAGCAATTCCATTTTCCTCCCAATTTTCCTGAACGCTGTTTCAGCTTCATATTGAAACTGAAAAATGCACCCACTCACCCACTGCCTAGGCCAAAGGAAATTACAAAGACTGTCTCCATACAAGGCATTCAGGTGTTCTCTTTATTTCAGTTTTACCCTCGGGGTATCCAAGTTTACAATGTTAAACTTTATAACTTCAACGAAACACAGTGTGAGGCTTTCTGGATATTCCATGCATCACAGACATCATTCAAGTAATCAGTTATTATACGTGCGGGGGGCAGTTCTTAGGCAGAAAAGGAAAGACAATGCTAAAACTCAGTTCAGAGACTAGCAGCAGAAAGGGCAAAAGTGAGAATGCAAATGCTCTAACGAAGATGGAGAAAATCACATGGGGACAGATTTCTACTCCCAGCAAGAAACCACTGTATATAGGAACAATAAGAAGACCAACATCAAACAACTTTTTACCATTTCGTGTTGATTTCTACCCTTCAGAAAATGCTCTCTGAAAGACTTAGAGAGTTTTCATGAAATGTCGCCAAAGGAAATGAACATGTTTTCAAAACTTTATATAGTTATAGTAAACCAACAGCATTTGTTGGCTGTTACATTTCTGTATTTCAATGAGACAGAACACTGAGCACTGCTTCATAGGGCAAAAAGAATATTTTGTCAGACATTTTACTGCTCTTCTCTGCCCTGGAAAGGATCAGAGTCCTGTACTCAGAGGGTCAGAATTCTCCTCTTGCCAGCTGAACTGCAGTTGCCTGCATTGCAAACATTGGATGGGAGCAACTCCACCATTCATCGGGCAGCACAGGTGAATCATATGCAGACACACGGTGGCTGTATTGACTGGCAGGAAACCAAAGCACACAGAGCCAACACATTTCAGACAGAGGCATCCAGAACCCAGGAAAGAAAGAGCCCAGTTCTCACACAATATTGTGAAAATGTACTCTCAATAACTTTGCTTTCCTGAGCTGGGAAAGGGGTTTTGTACATTTTATGAAGGAGGAGATCTGTGTACCAAACTGTGCACTGGTGCCACAAGACAAAAGAAAAGCTCCACTGTCTTGTTGGACAGCACGAGAGACAAGAGCATAGCTGGAGTGCTAATCTCCTTCTTAAAACCCATCAGAAATGACAATAGCAGAACTGGAACATACTATGGCCTCAGTGAGAGAATCTGTGTATCCTTTGTTCGATTCTTTGTGTTTTTTGGAGTGGCAGACAACTTCGACTAAAACTTAGAATTTGCAAGAAAGTTGGCTATGGATATTGGGAATATATTTTACTCTGGAGGAACAATTGCCACATGCTGCAGCCTGAATCCCCTTCTCCCATGAACATTGAAACTTCTGCCTCAGCACAACCCAGCTAGCTGAAGGAAAGAGAATTGAACTGTCCTGCAGACAGAGTCCCACCATTGTCTGGTGCCGTGTCCTCTGGGCTCACAGGGACACAGGGGAAATCCTGTCCCTCATCAGGGCCCTGGCCCAGGGCACAGTGCTGTGCTGGCAGGCTGGGGAGGATGGGCTTGAGGAATTTGAACTCGCTGTTGCCCGAGCCCGTGGTGAGGCTGATCTCGTAGCAGTAGGCGCGGGGCAGGGTCCCTGCAGCGGCCGCATCGGCCAGGCCGCTCTGCAAGTTGTCGGCAGCATAAAGCACATGGCCAGCCTGCAGCTCCTTTCTCCTGCACACCTTGCGGGCCACAAAGACTGCGGTGGAGATGAGGAAGAGGAGGGAGACAAAGACCAGGGAAATGATTAAATAGGTTGTCAGGGAGGCGTCCTGCTCCTCCGTGGCCGGGCTGCCGTGCGGGAGGCGCACGTCTGAGAAGTCCTTGAGCAGGAGCGCGCTCAGAGCTGCGGTGGCTGACAGCGGGGGCTTGCCGTTGTCTCTGACCAGGACAACGAGCTTCTGCTTGACGCTGTCTCTGTCTGTCACCGGCCTCCTGAGACGCACCTCCCCGCTTTGGGCACCCACCGTAAAGAGCCCGGGCTCGGTGGCCCTCAGCAGGTGGTACGAGAGCCACGAGTTCTGGCCCGAGTCGGCATCGACGGCCACCACTTTGGTGATGAGGTAGCCCGCCTCAGCCGAGACGGGCACCAGCTCCGTGGAGGCCGGGCTGCTCTCCTGGCCTGGGTAGAGCACGAGCGGGGCATTGTCATTCTCGTCCAGCACCACCAGGCGCACGGTGACGTTGGCTCGGAGGGGAGGAGAGCCCGCGTCAGAGGCACTGACCGTCACCTGGGTCTGCCTCAAGCGCTCGTAGTCCAGGGGCCGCAGCACAAACACGTGTCCGTTCTCAGAGTTCACCGAGATGCAGGAGCACGGGGGCCGCTCTGCCGCTGCCACTGGCGCCAGGGAATAGGTCACCTTGGCATTGAGCCCCACGTCAGCATCTGCGGCGCTGACGGCTCCAACAAACACGCTGGGGACGTTGTTCTCACGCACGTACATGGTGTAGGACGTCTGGTTGAAGACGGGGGCGTTGTCATTGACGTCCGAGATGTCCACGCTGAAGGTCTGCGTGGTTGTGAGAGGAGGCGACCCCGCGTCCGCTGCTGTGACACTCAGCACGTACTGAGCCGTGTGCTCGCGGTCCAGCGCGCTCACTGTCACCAGCTCATAGTAATTCTTATAGGCTGGCCGCAGGGAGAAGAAGAGCTGATCCTCCAGGGCACACGAGATCTTCCCGTTGGCACCAGAGTCGCGGTCCCTGACCGAAAACAGGGCAACCACCGTGCCGGGCACTGTGTTCTCGGGGAGGGGACTGCTGAAGGAACTGACCACCAGCTCGGGGGCATTGTCATTCACATCCACCACCTCCACCAGGACCTTGCAGATTGCCGAAAGGCCCCCACCATCTCTGGCCCTCACACTCAGCTCATGAGTTTCTGCTGCCTCAAAGTCCAGAGGTTTTGTGAGTTTAATTTCCCCAGTTATGGGATCAATCACAAATGCTGAGTCACTCTGTCCCACTGCTTGGCTGAGTTGATAGGAAATGTCCCCATTTACTCCTGCATCCTGATCAGTTGCCAGGACAGTCACAACCACAGAGCCTTCTGGCATGTTCTCCAGAACCTTCCCAATGTATCGCTCTTGCGTGAAAACAGGAGCATTGTCATTTACATCTAGAATGACAATAGAGATCTCGATGGTCCCACTCCTGGGAGGAGAGCCCCCATCTTCAGCTATAACACTGAAACCCATCTCAGACTGCTCCTCTCTGTCTAGTGGCTTTTCCAAGACCAGTTCAACATATCTGTCACCATTACTCCGACTTCCATAAGAGACACTGAAATACTCGTTCTCTGGAGCAATGCTGTATGCCTGGATGCTGTTGCTGCCAATATCGAGGTCCCGAGCCACCTCCAGGGGGAAACGTGAGCCCGGGTCGCTCGTTTCCAGGATGTCAAAAGTGATTCGTTCTTCGGGGAAGACAGGTGAGTGGTCATTGATGTCCTGCAGAGCCACCTCGACCCGAAAGAACTGCAGGGGGTTGGCGAGCAGCAGCTCGAAGGGGAGCATGCAGGTGGCGGCCTGGCCGCACAGCTCCTCCCGGTCCAGCCTCCCCGCCACGAGCAGGCGGCCGGAGGCGCGGTCTAAGCGAAAATGCTGCCGCCCGTCCTCCGACACCAGGCGGGCGCGGCGAGCCGAGAGCTGCGCCGGCGTCAGCCCCGCGTCCTCCACCAGCTTGCCTACCAGCGAGCCGCTTTCCGCCTCCTCGGCTACGGAGTAGCGGATGGGCTCGGCGCGAGCGTGCGGCAGCGAGAGGAAAGCAGAGAGACAAAGCACTTGCCTTGCGATCGCCATGGCGCGGCGGCGGCGGCGGCGGCGGCGGCGGCCGGGGTCGGTCTGGCGGTCTGATGTCCCGGGCGATTCCCTGCGGCAAGCGGCGAAGTGCGGGCCGGGAGCTTTTCCTCGGTGTGTGAGATTCCGGCCGGCGGCGCTTAAAGCAGCCGGGGTGTCCCGGCAGCGGGTGACACGGGGCAGCGCTCGCCGCCGCAGCCGCTGCCACCTCCGCACGGTTTCGCTGGTCTGGTGTAAGCTGGATGGGGCTGCGATCGGCTCAGCCGTGCTGCGCTGAGCTGCGCTGGGCTGGTCTAAGCTTCTCTGCGCTGGGCTGGGCTGGTCCGGGCTCGGCCGCCTCCGCTGCCGCAGCCGCTCGGCGCCGCCTTGGCCGAGGGCACCACCCAGCGGTGCGCGCTGGGACTGCGCCCGCCGCCGCCCGCAGCCCGCGCTGCCGCTCGCCCCGGCCCGCGATTCCAAAGCTTTCCAGACACCCGCGGGCAAGAAAAGAAGGCGGCGTTACCCAGGGCAGCCTGAAGCGAATGCTCAGCCCAGAGCGACAAAGCCTCATCCCTAACCTGGAGAAACCGAGCAGGGATACCGCAATGGCGGCAGCACGAGCATGACAATGAACACTCATAATAGCTGCATCTCTACGCTCAGGAATTGTACCCATCACACAGAGAAAGCAGAAATGGAGAAAAAGAATCGCAGAATTTTTAAAAGTCTCGACACTTTTAAATGTGTCAAATGTTCCAAAAAAGAACATCTCTAGAAAAACTTGTGTCACCAACTTAAGGAGTCAGAGTGTTCTCTTTATTTCAGTCTAACACAAATTTTCAGGTTCTAAATCCACAGTTGTATCAATTTTCAATGTCAAACTCTACAGCATCAGCACAATACAGCATGAAGGAGGCTTTCTGAGGATTTCATGCATCACTCCAACAGACCAGTGATTCCAGCAGACATCATTCCAACAATCAGTGATTATAGATGGGGTGGCAGTCCTTCTCTAGTGGAACAGGCTCGGTACATTTCAGAGTGTAGAATGACAAAGGGGAAACATGGGATTGCAAATGCTCTAATGCAAACACAGAAAATCATGCAGGGACAGTTTTCCACTCCTACTGAGAAGTCTTGGGATTCAGGAACAACAATGAAAACTCAATTTCCTTTTAAATGTTCTTCCCGACTCTATGTTCCAGTAATTGTCTTTTAGTATTTGTGGAGTTTCACTTCAATGAAACCAATGACAATGAACAAGTTTCTACAACTCTGTTCAGTTACAGGCTACCCTCACACAGTTTGTGCTGCTGTATTTTCAAGGTAATCCTGAGGTTACAGAACAATCAAGCCCTCCTTGTATGTCAGAGGAAGATTTTGTTGTGCATTTTGCTGCTGTACTCTGAGCAAGGTAAGGGAGACCAGACTGCTGTTCCAAAACATCGTCCCCTTCCCAGCTGAGCTGTCATTGCCTGTGCTGCAATGGCTGGGTGGGAGCAACTCCCTGCCTCAGCAGGCAGCACTACGGAAGCATCTGCAGATATTCAGTGTCTGCATGGAGAAAGAGAGTGAGAAGAAAGCAAAGCACACAGAGCTCACATCTCAGTCAGAGAAATCCAGAAGGCAGGGAAGAAAGAGCCTAGTGCTCACATGTCATTGTGACTCAGTACTCATGACTTCCTTGCTTTCCAGAGCTGGGGAAAAGCCTTTTAGCATGTCAGTCAGGATATGATCTGTCAGGCCAACAGATACATTGTCTTAAGGCTGAGAACAAAAAGATTTTCTGTCATGTCAGATAGTAAGTGAAACGAGCACAGTTGTGAGTTTTAGCCACATAGTTATGGCCTGTTAGAAATGGCAGCAACAGAGCTGAAACCCATTAGTAACTAAATGAGAGAACCATGGGTTCCTTTTACCTCCTTCATTGTTTCTTGGAGTGACAGACATTTATTGTGAATAGATTTTGCAGGAAGTTGATTAAACCAATTGCAAAACCAGACTTATTCTGCAGGAACCATTGCCACGTGCTGCAGCCTGAATCCTCTCCTCCCATGAACATTGAAACCTCTGGCTATGCACAACCCAGCTAGTTAAAGGAAAGAGAATTGAACTGTCCTGCAGACAGAGTCCCAGGATTGTCTGGTGCCATGTCCTCTGGGCTGACAGGGACACAGGGGAAATCCTGTCCCTCATCAGGGCCCTGGCCCAGGGCACAGTGCTGTGCTGGCAGGCTGGGGAGGATGGGCTTGAGGAATTTGAACTCGCTGTTGCCCGAGCCCGTGGTGAGGCTGATCTCGTAGCAGTAGGCGCGGGGCAGGGTCCCTGCAGCGGCCGCATCGGCCAGGCCGCTCTGCAAGTTGTCGGCAGCATAAAGCACATGGCCAGCCTGCAGCTCCTTTCTCCTGCACACCTTGCGGGCCACAAAGACTGCGGTGGAGATGAGGAAGAGGAGGGAGACAAAGACCAGGGAAATGATTAAATAGGTTGTCAGGGAGGCGTCCTGCTCCTCCGTGGCCGGGCTGCCGTGCGGGAGGCGCACGTCTGAGAAGTCCTTGAGCAGGAGCGCGCTCAGAGCTGCGGTGGCTGACAGCGGGGGCTTGCCGTTGTCTCTGACCAGGACAACGAGCTTCTGCTTGACGCTGTCTCTGTCTGTCACCGGCCTCCTGAGACGCACCTCCCCGCTTTGGGCACCCACCGTAAAGAGCCCGGGCTCGGTGGCCCTCAGCAGGTGGTACGAGAGCCACGAGTTCTGGCCCGAGTCGGCATCGACGGCCACCACTTTGGTGATGAGGTAGCCCGCCTCAGCCGAGACGGGCACCAGCTCCGTGGAGGCCGGGCTGCTCTCCTGGCCTGGGTAGAGCACGAGCGGGGCATTGTCATTCTCGTCCAGCACCACCAGGCGCACGGTGACGTTGGCTCGGAGGGGAGGAGAGCCCGCGTCAGAGGCACTGACCGTCACCTGGGTCTGCCTCAAGCGCTCGTAGTCCAGGGGCCGCAGCACAAACACGTGTCCGTTCTCAGAGTTCACCGAGATGCAGGAGCACGGGGGCCGCTCTGCCGCTGCCACTGGCGCCAGGGAATAGGTCACCTTGGCATTGAGCCCCACGTCAGCATCTGCGGCGCTGACGGCTCCAACAAACACGCTGGGGGCGTTGTTCTCACGCACGTACATGGTGTAGGACGTCTGGTTGAAGACGGGGGCGTTGTCATTGACGTCCGAGATGTCCACGCTGAAGGTCTGCGTGGTTGTGAGAGGAGGCGACCCCGCGTCCGCTGCTGTGACACTCAGCACGTACTGAGCCGTGTGCTCGCGGTCCAGCGCGCTCACTGTCACCAGCTCATAGTAATTCTTATAGGCTGGCCGCAGGGAGAAGAAGAGCTGATCCTCCAGGGCACACGAGATCTTCCCGTTGGCACCAGAGTCGCGGTCCCTGACCGAAAACAGGGCAACCACCGTGCCGGGCACTGAGTTCTCGGGGAGGGGACTGCTGAAGGAACTGACCACCAGCTCGGGGGCATTGTCATTCACATCCACCACCTCCACCAGGACCTTGCAGATTGCTGAAAGGCCCCCTCCATCAGTGGCTCTCACGCGGAGTTCATGATGCTCTGAATCTTCGAAGTCCAGATTTTTTGTGAGCTTAATTTCACCACTCCTAGAATCAATTGTGAATGGGTTGTCAGTCTGACTCACTTCTTCGATGAACTCATAGGCTATGTCCCCATTTACTCCTATGTCCCGATCAGCTGCAACCACACTTAAAACTGCAGAACCCTCTGGTGAGTTTTCCAAAACCTGTCCAACATAGATTTTCTGTGTGAAAACAGGAGCATTGTCATTTACATCTAGAACAATAATGTTGACTTGCGTGGTGCCACTCCTGGGTGGAGAGCCACCGTCCACAGCAATGACAGTGAAACTGAGCTCTGCCTGCTCTTCCCTGTCTAGTGGCTTTTCCAAAGTCAGTTCCACATTTCTGTCATTCTCACTCCGACTTCCGTAGGAGACACTAAAGTACTCGTTCTCGGGAGAGATGTGGTACTCCTGGATGCTGTTGCTGCCAATATCGAGGTCCCGAGCTCCCACCAGTGGGAAACGAGAGCCCGGGTCGCTCGTCTCTGGAATCCTAAAAGTGACTCGTTCCTCGGGGAAGACGGGTGAGTGGTCATTGATGTCCTCCAGAGCTACCTCGACCCGAAAGAACTGCAGGGGGTTGGCGAGCAGCAGCTCGAAGGGGAGCATGCAGGTGGCGGCCTGGCCGCACAGCTCCTCCCGGTCCAGCCTCCCCGCCACGAGCAGGCGGCCGGAGGCGCGGTCTAAGCGAAAATGCTGCCGCCCGTCCTCCGACACCAGGCGGGCGCGGCGAGCCGAGAGCTGCGCCGGCGTCAGCCCCGCGTCCTCCGCCAGCTTGCCTACCAGCGAGCCGCTTTCCGCCTCCTCGGCTACGGAGTAGCGGATGGGCTCGGCGCGAGCGTGCGGCAGCGAGAGGAAAGCAGAGAGACAAAGCACTTGCCTTGCGATCGCCATGGCGCGGCGGCGGCGGCGGCGGCGGCGGCGGCCGGGGTCGGTCTGGCGGTCTGATGTCCCGGGCGATTCCCTGCGGCAAGCGGCGAAGTGCGGGCCGGGAGCTTTTCCTCGGTGTGTGAGATTCCGGGCGGCGGCGCTTAAAGCAGCCGGGGTGTCCCGGCAGCGGGTGACACGGGGCAGCGCTCGCCGCCGCAGCCGCAGCCACCTCCGCACGGTTTCGCTGGGCTGGTGTAAGCTGGATGGGGCTGCGATCGGCTCAGCCGTGCTGCGCTGAGCTGCGCTGGGCTGGTCTAAGCTTCTCTGCGCTGGGCTGGGCTGATCCGGGCTCGGCCGCCTCCGCTGCCGCAGCCGCTCGGCGCCGCCTTGGCCGAGGGCACCACCCAGCGGTGCGCGCTGGGACTGCGCCCGCCGCCGCCCGCAGCCCGCGCTGCCGCTCGCCCCGGCCCGCGATTCCAAAGCTTTCCAGACACCCGCGGGCAAGAAAAGAAGGCGGCGTTACCCAGGGCAGCCTGAAGCGGATGCTCAGCCCAGAGCGACAAAGCCTCATCCCTAACCTGGAGAAACCGAGCAGGGATACTGCAATGGCGGCAGTACGAGCATGACAATGAACACTCATAATAGCTGCATCTCTACGCTCAGGAACTGTACCCATCACACAGAGAAAGCAGACCTGGAGAAAAAGAGTCGCAGAATTTTTAAAAGTCTTGACACTTTTAAATGTGTCAAATGTTCCAAAAAAGAACATCTCTACGAAAACTTGTGTCACCACTTAAGGAGTCAGAGTGTTCTCTTTATTTCAGTCTAACACAAATTTTCAGGTTCTAAATCCACAGTTGTATCAATTTTCAATGTCAAACTCTACAGCATCAGCACAATACAGCATGAAGGAGGCTTTCTGAGGATTTCATGCATCACTCCAACAGACCAGTGATTCCAGCAGACATCATTCCAACAATCAGTGATTATAGATGGGGTGGCAGTCCTTCTCTAGTGGAACAGGCTCGGTACATTTCAGAGTGTAGAATGACAAAGGGGAAACATGGGATTGCAAATGCTCTAATGCAAACACAGAAAATCATGCAGGGACAGTTTTCCACTCCTATTGAGAAGTCTTGGGATTCAGGAACAACAATGAAAAGACCAAACTCAATTTCCTTTTAAGTGTTCTTCCCGACTCTATGTTCCAGTAATTGTCTTTTAGTATTTGTGGAGTTTCACTTCAATGAAACCAATGACAATGAACAAGTTTCTACAACTCTGTTCAGTTACAGACTATCCTAGCACTGTTTGTGATGCTGCAATTCCAAGTCAACCCTGAGGTGACAGAACAATCAAGCCCTCCTTGTATGTCAGAGGACGATTTTGTTGTGCATTTTGCTGCTGTACTCTGAGCAAGGTAAGGGAGACCAGACTGCTGTTCCAAAACATCGTCCCCTTCCCAGCTGAGCTGTCATTGCCTGTGCTGCAATGGCTGGGTGGGAGCAACTCCCTGCCTCAGCAGGCAGCACTACGGAAGCATCTGCAGATATTCAGTGTCTGCATGGAGAAAGAGAGTGAGAAGAAAGCAAAGCACACAGAGCTCACATTTCACACAGAGACATCCAGAAGGCAGGGAAGAAAGAGCCTAGTGCTCACATGTCATTGTGACTCAGTACTCATGACTTCCTTGCTTTCCAGAGCTGGGGAAAAGCCTTTTAGCATGCCAGTCAGGATATGATCTGTCAGGCCAACAGATACATTGTCTTAAGACTGAGAACAAAAAGATTTTCTGTCATGTCAGATAGTAAGTGAAACGAGCACAGTTGTGAGTTCTAGCCAGATAGTTATGGCCTGTTAGAAATGGTAGTACCAGAGTTGAAACACGTTAGTAACTAAATGAGAGAACCGTGGGTTCCTTTACCTCTTTCATTGTTTTTTAGAGTGAAAGACATTTATTGTGAATAGATTTTGCAGAAAGTTGATTAATCCAATTATAAATACAGACTTTTTCTGGAGGAACCATTGACACATGCTGCAGCCTGAATCCTCTCCTCCCATGAACATTGAAACCTCTGTCTATGTACAACCCAGCTAGTTAAGGAAGAGAATTGAACTGTCCTGCAGACAGAGTCCCAGGATTGTCTGGTGCCGTGTCCTCTGGGCTCACAGGGACACAGGGGAAATCCTGTCCCTCATCAGGGCCTGGCCAGGGCACAGTGCTGTGCTGGCAGGCTGGGGAGGATGGGCTTGAGGAATTTGAACTCGCTGTTGCCCGAGCCCGTGGTGAGGCTGATCTCGTAGCAGTAGGCGCGGGGCAGGGTCCTGCAGCGGCCGCATCGGCCAGGCCGCTCTGCAAGTTGTCGGCAGCATAAAGCACATGGCCAGCTGCAGCTCCTTTCTCCTGCACACCTTGCGGGCCACAAAGACTGCGGTGGAGATGAGGAAGAGGAGGGAGACAAAGACCAGGGAAATGATTAAATAGGTTGTCAGGGAGGCGTCCTGCTCCTCCGTGGCCGGGCTGCCGTGCGGGAGGCGCACGTCTGAGAAGTCCTTGAGCAGGAGCGCGCTCAGAGCTGCGGTGGCTGACAGCGGGGGCTTGCCGTTGTCTCTGACCAGGACAACGAGCTTCTGCTTGACGCTGTCTCTGTCTGTCACCGGCCTCCTCAGACGCACCTCCCCGCTTTGGGCACCCACGTAAAGAGCCCGGGCTCGGTGGCCCTCAGCAGGTGGTACGAGAGCCACGAGTTCTGGCCCGAGTCGGCATCGACGGCCACCACTTTGGTGATGAGGTAGCCCGCTCAGCCGAGACGGGCACCAGCTCCGTGGAGGCCGGGCTGCTCTCCTGGCCTGGGTAGAGACGAGCGGGGCATTGTCATTCTCGTCCAGCACCACCAGGCGCACGGTGACGTTGGCTCGGAGGGGAGGAGAGCCCGCGTCAGAGGCACTGACCGTCACCTGGGTCTGCCTCAAGCGCTCGTAGTCCAGGGGCCGCAGCACAAACACGTGTCCGTTCTCAGAGTTCACCGAGATGCAGGAGCACGGGGGCCGCTCTGCCGCTGCCACTGGCGCCAGGGGAATAGGTCACCTTGGCATTGAGCCCCACGTCAGCATCTGCGGCGCTGACGGCTCCAACAAACACGCTGGGGGCGTTGTTCTCACGCACGTACATGGTGTAGGACGTCTGGTTGAAGACGGGGGCGTTGTCATTGACGTCCCGAGATGTCCACGCTGAAGGTCTGCGTGGTTGTGAGAGGAGGCGACCCGCGTCCGCTGCTGTGACACTCCAGCACGTACTGAGCCGTGTGCTCGCGGTCCAGCGCGCTCACTGTCACCAGCTCATAGTAATTCTTATAGGCTGGCCGCAGGGAGAAGAAGAGCTGATCCTCCAGGGCACACGAGATCTTCCCGTTGGCACCAGAGTCGCGGTCCCTGACCGAAAACAGGGCAACCACCGTGCCGGGCACTGTGTTCTCGGGGAGGGGACTGCTGAAGGAACTGACCACCAGCTCGGGGGCATTGTCATTCACATCCACCACCTCCACCAACACTTTGCACATTGCTGAGAGGCCCCCACCATCTCTGGCCCTCACGCGGATTTCATGATGCTCTGAATCCTCAAAGTCCAGAGGTTTTGTGAGTTTAATTTCTCCAGTTATAGGGTTAATCACAAATGCTGAGTCACTCTGTCCCACTGCTGGCTGATTGATAGGAAATGTCCCCATTTACTCCTGCATCCTGATCAGTTGCCAGCACAGTCAGAACCACAGAACCTTCTGGCAGGTTCTCCAAACCTGTCCAATGTACCTCCTCTGTGAAGATGGGAGCATTGTCATTTACATCTAGAATGACAATTTTCACCTGGGTGAGGCACTCCTGGGAGGAGAGCCCCCATCTTCAGCAATAACACTGAAACTCATCTCTGCCTGCTCCTCTCTATCTAAGGCTTTTCCAGTACAAGTTCAACATATTTGTCATCCTCACTCCGACTCCCATAAGACACTCTAAAATACTCGTTTCCGGGGAAATGCTGTATGCCTGGACTGTGTTACTGCCAATATCGAGGTCCCGAGCTGGCTCCAGTGGGAAACGGGAACCTGGTCGCTCGTTTCCAGGATGTCAAAAGTGATTCGTTCCTCGGGGAAGACGGGTGAGTGGTCATTGATGTCCTGCAGGGCCACCTCGACCCGAAAGAACTGCAGGGGGTTGGCGAGCAGCAGCTCGAAGGGGAGCATGCAGGTGGCGGCCTGGCCGCACAGCTCCTCCCGGTCCAGCCTCCCCGCCACGAGCAGGCGGCCGGAGGCGCGGTCTAAGCGAAAATGCTGCCGCCCGTCCTCCGACACCAGGCGGGCGCGGCGAGCCGAGAGCTGCGCCGGCGTCAGCCCCGCGTCCTCCGCCAGCTTGCCTACCAGCGAGCCGCTTTCCGCCTCCTCGGCTAC